>ML384409.1:0-14976 GCA_005239525.1 Nicotiana knightiana | reverse complement strand
GACACTATGTCCCAGGCTGGTTTATTTCCAGCAGATCCTGCCACATCTCAGGTGGGAGGGGGGGGGGGCTCAGACTCTTACCGCCCAAGTTGCAGGTTAGGCAGCAGCATTAGATCATACCCCGGGTACACTGCCCGTGGGTGAGTCAAACCTGTAGCAGCAACACCTGAGCCCAGACCAGCTGCGGACGACGATCCGCAGAAGTTATTGGATAGATGGACTCGATTGCACCCTCCAGTCTTCGGGGGTGAGCGAGGTGAGGATGCCCAGGATTTTGTTTACAGGTGTAGGGACATGCTGTACAATATGAGGATATTAGAGTCCCATGGAGTGGACTTCACTACCTTCAAGTTATAAGGCAGAGCTTGCAGATGGTGGCAGTCTTATATTCTCAGCAGGCCAGCAGATTCTCCTCCTATCACTTGGGAGCAATTCACTCAGATATTTCTAGACAGGTATATCCCACCCTCTGAGAGAGAAGAGCTACGATATCAGTTTGAGCAGCTGGAGCAGGTACAGATGTCAGTGACAGATTATGAGGCTAGATTCTCCGAGTTTTCTCGCCACACACTCATGATATTACCTATTGATGCCGAGAGAGTGCGGAGATTTGTAGCAGGGCTGCACTCCGGTATTAGGTCCAACATGGCCCGAGAGGTGGAGATGGGGACTCCCTATCAGCTGGTGATCGAGATAGCTCATTGGATTGAGGGATATCGATCAAGAGACAGAGAGCAGGGTCAGCAGGATAAGAGAGCCATATTCTCCGGGAATTCAAGAGGTGTCCCAGTTAGGGGCAGAGGTCAGTTCGGTAGAGGTCAGCCCAGCAGGCCTCCATATTCAACACCCCACCACCTCCCCGAGGTGTTCCGGCAAGGACTCATTTCAGTGCCATGCCAGAGCATTCCTACCGCCCTCCATCCATTTAGAGTTCACCCAGTGGTTATTCCAGTTATCCGAGATCCCCCAGTCCCTACTTCAGTGCTATGCCAAAGAGTACACATCGCTCTCCGGCCATTCAGGTTCCTCTTTGGGGCATCAGGCTATGATACCTGGAGGTTGTTATGAATGTGGGGATCTGGGTCATATGAAGAGGCATTGTCCCAGGTTTTGGGGCAAAGCAGTGCAACAGGATTATCAGCCTATGGGTCCAGCACCAGCCGTCAGGCCACCTAGAGGTGGGGACAGGTCGACAGGGGTAGTCCTAGAGGTGGAGGCCAGTCAGGGGGAGGTTAGCCAGCTCCTGTTCATTCTGGCGGGGTTCAGTCTTCCGGTGCTCCAGCTAGATTCTATGCTATTCCGGCCAGATCAGATGTAGTGGCCTCAGATGCTGTGATCACATGTATTATTACAGTATGTGGTACAGAGGCATCGGTGTTATTTGATCTAGGATCCACCCATTCCTATGTTTCGGTCTTATTTTCTCATTTTCTCATTTTCTGGATGTTCCTCGTGAGTCCTTGGGTTCTCCTATATGTGTGTCCATTCCTGTGGGCGATTCTGTGGTGGTAGACCGGGTTTACCTATCCTGTATGGTTACATTCTGCGGGTTCGAGACTCGAGCAGATCTCTTATTGCTCGACATGGTTGATTTTGAGGTTATTTTAGGCATGGATTGGCTATCTCCTTATCATGCCGTGCTAGATTGCCATGCCAAGACAGTTACTTTATCCATGCCCGAGTCGCCTAGGTTGGAGTGGAGAGGTTCCTCAGTTAGTGTAGCCAGCTGGGTTATTTCATTCATGAAGGCTCGACATATGGTCGAGAATCCTGGCCTATCTTGCTTATGTGCGGGACACCACCACCGAGTCGCCGACGATTGATTCAGTGCCAGTTGTTCGAGAGTTTGCTGATGTATTTCCTTCAGACCTTTCGGGCATGCCTCCGGATCGTGATATTGATTTTTGCATTGATTTAGCTCCAGGAACCCAGCCTATATCTATTCCTCCATACCGTATGGCTCCGAAAGAGTTGAAGGAGAAGCTTGAGGAGTTGTTGGCTAAGGGGTTCATCAGACCGAGTGTATCGCCGTGGGGTGCTCCAGTTCTATTCGTGAAGAAGAAGGATGGGTCCATGCAGATGTGTATTGATTATCGTCAGTTGAACAAGNTTGCTTATGTGCGGGACACCACCGCCGAGTCTCCGACGATTGATTCAGTGCCAGTTGTTCGAGAGTTTGCTGATGTATTTCCTTCAGACCTTTCGGGCATGCCTCCGGATCGTGATATTGATTTTTGCATTGATTTAGCTCCAGGAACCCAGCCTATATCTATTCCTCCATACCGTATGGCTCCGAAAGAGTTGAAGGAGAAGCTTGAGGAGTTGTTGGCTAAGGGGTTCATCAGACCGAGTGTATCGCCGTGGGGTGCTCCAGTTCTATTCGTGAAGAAGAAGGATGGGTCCATGCAGATGTGTATTGATTATCGTCAGTTGAACAAGGTCACCATTAAGAACAAGTACCCTTTGCCGCGCATCGATGATTTGTTTGACCAGTTGCATGGTGCTCGTGTGTTTTCTAAGATTGATTTGAGATCGGGATATCATCAGTTGAGGATTCAGGCCTCAGATGTTCCGAAGACAGCTTTTCGCACGAGGTATGGCCACTATGAGTTCCTGGTAATGTCTTTTGGCTTGACTAATGCCCCAACAACATTTATGGATTTGATGAACAGGGTGTTCAGGCCGTATATTGATTCCTTTGCCATTATCTTCATTGATGAAATTTTGATTTACTCACGTAGCCTGGGGAGCACGAGCAGTATTTGAGAGTTGTGCTCCAGACTTTGCGAGAATAGAAGCTATATGCTAAGTTCTCCAAGTATGAGTTCTGGTTGGATTTCGTGGCATTCTTGGGGCATGTGGTATCCGGAGAGGGTATCAAGGTTGATCATCAGAAGATTGAGGCAGTTCAGAGTTGGCCGCGTCCTACTTCAGCTACAGAGATCAGGAGCTTTTTGGGCCTAGCAAGCTATTATCGCCGATTTATGGAGGGGTTCTCTTCTATTGCAGCTCCATTGACTAGATTGACTCAGAAGAATGCCCCATTTCGATGGTCCGACAAGTGTGAGGCGAGCTTTCAGAAGCTCAAGGCAGCATTGACCTCAACACCAGTTCTGGTATTACCTTCCGGTTCGGGGATGTATACCGTGTATTGCGACACTTCGCGTGTTGGCTTGGGGTGTGTGTTGATGCAGGAAGGGAGAGTTGCTTATGCTTCGCGTCAGTTGAAGGTTCATGATAAGAATTACCTTGTGCGCGATTTAGAGTTGGCGGTGATTGTTCATGCTCTTAAGATTTGGAGGCACTAGTTGTATGTGGTGTCCTGTGAGGTTTATACAGACCACCACAGCTTGCAACACTTGCTTAAGCAGAGGGACCTTAATTTGAGGCAGCGCATGTCACACCTCCTTTTTCACTACCCCCGGATTAATGAAGGGTAATAAGGGAGTTTTTCCACTTTAAGTGACATTATTCGGATTTGGGATTTATTTAGTTTTCAGAGTCACCACCCGAATTTTTTACGGTGTTCCGGGACACCATTTATTTATTGAAATCCCAAACAGAGAATTTTTTTTGACTATGTTCAAAATGTCTGCGACCAGAAATCCGAGTAAGGAATTCTGTTAACCCGGGAGAAGGTGTTAGGCATTCCCGAGTTCCGTGGTTCTAACACGATCGCTTAAATATTAATATTTGGCCTAATTATCTAATTATTTATATATTTTTAAACCTATTGTGCTTTTTAGCCTTTTTCACTTTTTAGCCGCTTTTAATATTTATGGATTTATCTTGAAACAAGTCACGATGGCGTGCACTTGTTTGTTTTTGGACATATTGCAATTACGCCACATGAAATGCACCCGTAATTGCAACACGCGATTTTAATATAATTTGAAGTTGAAGACGGGGACATGAGTTGTCGCACCCGAGTGTAGATTACGTAGTCAGGACTATGGTCGTGACGGTTTTATAGTGCCTATTTGAGGCGATATTTGATTATTCTTTATGTTTTCTATTTGAAGGAACATTTTAGTTTTAAAATCAATTAGGACGTTTTATGGATTTATCTTGGACAAGTTACGATGACGTACACTTGTTGTTTTTGAACACATGGTAATCACGTCACATGAAATGCACCCGTGGTTGCTATATGCGTTTTATTAGTTGTTTGGAGTGAGGGTCGGGGGCATGAGTTGCCACTCCCGAGTGTAGGTTAAGGTAATTTGAGGTAATACTCAATTTTTGTCAAGTTTCAAAGTAAGGGTGTTCATTCTACCTAAGGATTACCTAAAATGATGTTCAATAGCCTAAAGATAACATGTTTTGGGCTATGGCCTCGTTTAAGCCCCAAATTGTATCACTTTAGGCCATCCTAATTAATTCATTTGGACATGATTCGAAAAATAGTCAAGAACAAACATACTAACACATCTCACGTCTATATGGTAAGAAATAAGGCAAATTTTGAATTGTGAATATAAGGTTACATAGACAAGATTTCTTTACCGTTTGATCTACTCTAAACAAGAGTATTTATACACAGCTTATGGATCTAACATGGAAATTTGTCTTAAATTTTGTGACAGAACAAGCCTTAAAAAAACTAAATTAAGCTATGGTTGCTTTTATTTAGAGCGGACAGTTTAAGAAAAGATCCAGATTTCAGATTCTACCTTTTTGATAATCGATCTTAAAACACATTTGTGTTCAGTAGTGAGAAATTTACAGCGGATTTCGTGAATGAAAATACTTCTCATGCTAACTGACAACAGAAGAGAAAAAGGACTGGTTACAGATTGTTTAACACAATTAATGGGTCTAACATTCCAGGCCCCATAGCCTGAAATTCAGACACTACCAGGTCCAGTTGGGCCATATTTACGAGTCTGGCCCAACTCGGGTGACCTTGGCATGTATGGACCGTAACTACTATAGTAATAAACGTTTCTGAATTAAGAAAAATACAACTGATCATAAATTTTATATTACTCCTGAATCATAGTAATACTGATTTACTAATAGGAAAAATAAATAAGGGAAAAACAAAACTAGTTGATGCTCCTGTGCAAGCCAGCAAACATGTCCTTCAAAGACTTAAACCTGCATTTTAATTATAAGTCCAAAGTTTGAGTACTTGGACAGTATTAATGACAGACCTTTGGGCATTTTCGTGAGATGAATCTAGTCACAAAAAGAGAGTTAGATTCATCCTTAATGATGCCATAGGATAAAAAAATATGTTCATGCCTTCTTATGGACTGAATCTAACCATAGAAAAAGTTAGATTCAAACCCAGTGATATTACTTTGTTTAGACTCTTTAACAGTCATCTTTGTGTCATGCAACAGCTTTCAGCAAGCATTTATTCAAATACCTTGACTACTATGGGAATTTTGAGGAGTGAATCCGACCATTTTGTTACTTCAGATTCATTTTCCTAAAGCTCCATCTCATTACACACTTATATCCTTTGAAGGATAATTTTCAGCAAAAAGCTAAACTATTGTTATGCACTATTATGGGGGTGAATTTGACTATTAGAAAGTCAGATTCATCTACCCTAGTGCTAATTCAACATAATTCTAAACCATATAGAGGCTTGCTCATTTAGGCATTTTAGAGGATAAATCTGACTAATCAAAGGCTCAGATTCCTCACTCTGATGCCCTTCTTAATTACATATTTTATACCCTTTAAAAAAGTAAACTTCAGCCAACCATAATAATGTTTGTGCACTGCTAAGGGGTGAATTTGACTATTAAGAAGTCATATTCATCTACCCTAATGCCAATATCCTAAACTATCTGGAGACTTGCTTATTGAATCTCTTTATTTATCAAAGAGACTCAATCAAAGGCATATTTCTGCATTTTTATTGATGGAATCTGACCATAGAGAAGGTCAGATTCAACACCTTAATGCAGCTTGTTTCCTAATATAGGACCATGAGTACTTATCACATTTATATACATATAATCTTAAGCAAACAATCATGCACCAACAGGAGAAATACCAACACAAATACATTACCTATCACAACCGCAGATTCATTGTCATGCCAATAAACATCTACGCAGTTACATCTAACAAAACAGAAACAGTAACTTCATTCATCAAGAACAGCCAGTTTTACACAGTGAGCAGAATATGAGGATTCTAGTCTAAGAATTTCATTAAGAAGAAATGAACTGATACATACCTTTAAAGAGAAAAACAGCAAAGAGAATTGACCAAATAAAGGTCAAGTAGGAACAATAACAACAATAAGGAAGTGAAATCAGCAACAGCAAACAAAAACCCCAAAGAAAAACCAAACAGTCCAGCAAGAATAACCCAGATATCTTGAGTGTGAATGTTTGAAGGAAGAACTTCCAGAAAATCAAAATTCAGCAAGAGGGAAGATAGCAACTGAACCAGGCCATCTACTTATGAACTTGTTTTCTAAAAGGAAATCAGATTTTTTTTTCTGATAGGGCTTTTCTTTTCAAAGCCTTTTAAGTAAGACAGTATTTCTGAAAAAAAATGGGAAGGATTTTGTATCGCAGCAGCTCAAAAATGTAAAAAATCCTAACTCCCAAGTGTAAAAAATTCCCCCCTTCACCTCTAAAAAGAGGGTCTACTTATAGGATATTTGGGAATGGGATATTCATTGAATATTCCCTATCCAATACTGAAAAATAGTACCAAAACAGTATATAGGGCCGCTGTCAACCCTATCTTTGGGACAGCTGCCCCTATTCTAGAACATTCTTACCTATTAAAATACCCTATTACCCTTAAAATTCTGATTTCCTAAATCTACATTACCCATTGTACCCCTTGGAGTCCCTGAATTTACCATTGGGTAATCAAGGTTAAGCTCACTTTGGGTTATTATTTAACTCTAGTTAACTAACACTAGTTAGGTTCACTAGTTAACTAAGCATTTTGGTTAGTTAACCCCAACTATGTTCTTTAGTTAACTATTAGTTGTTCTTGACTAAGGTTGAGTTAATTAATTAAAGATTAATTGATTAAATGCCTAGAGTTAGTTTCATACTACTTACTTATGTTTAAATCAACTAATTGAAGTAAACCAATTAGTTTTGACTTCTTAAATTAAGTTAACTGTTTTAGTTTAATTAAGTCAAACTCACTTACCTAAAATCAAAAAACTCAACTAATTATCAAGCCTAGGTTAAATAATTGGTTCTAGTTAATTAATCCTAAATTAATTACCTTAGGTAGATTTAGGACTTAGTTAGTCAATAAAAATGGTTAGTTTATTAGATTGCTTCTTGATCTTAGTTAATTATATTAGTAACTAAACTCTCCATGAAGTTAGGAGCCTAATTAACTAATAAAATGATCTAGGTGAATGATTAATCTTCACATTATACTAAGGTTAGGGTGAGTAATCAAATAGGGATGGACAGTAGCATTTAGAGAGGAGATAAACGACAGTAAAGGTATTCTGGAGGACTTAAGCATGAACCAATAAAGCTAATTATTAATTTTAAACAAGTAGAACCTTTAGTAAATCAATGGTGATTAACAGGAAAACTTAAATGACTAAACAAGGTTGCAAAAATAGTCCGGAATGTGCATAGCATGTTAAACACTAAATCAATCAAATCGAAGGTAATGCAAATCCAAACAGAACAGTCATACACAATGACGAAAACTAATTACTTAATTGACGAGAATAAAATCAAGACATAACTGTCACGAAGCACATTTAGAGTTTAAACTAACAGGTGGAAGAAAGCGACGAAAGAAAATAAAAGATCTAAACAGTGATACAACAAAAATAATTAAACTATGACATACTTATGCTAATAGCACAAAGACAGCTAGAAGGGGAAGAGGGGATACCCGTAAAAGGGGTTTTTTCGCCGGGAAAGAGAAAGGAGGTCGTTGGACCTTACCGGATCCAGTGGGGTTTGAAAATGAATCAAACCTTCATGAATTGATTGCTCTAGTTAAGAGCAATCGACCCATGAAAGTCTGAACCATTGATTATTCTCGAATCAGTTGGGGAGTGATTTTTGGGGTTTTCAGATTTCTTAGATCTGAAACTAGTGTAAATCGACTGGGTTTTCAGGGAAACCAGCAATGGGAGGTGGTAGAGGAGATGATGGGAATTGTCCGGTGAGAATTTGGGGTTGATTGGAGGTCGTCCGCCACCGGTAGGCGATTTCCTGTGGGCGGAGCAAGGTAGGAACCCTAGGCGGCTAGGGTTTTTAGAGAGAAGAGAGAGAGAGAGACGTACAAAAGGGAAAGGGGGTGGGTTAGACTTCTAAGTGAATGGGGGGGTTGGGTTTAGTTTGGACATTTATATAGTTTAGGGGGGGTGAGTTCCTAGCCGTCCGATCAATTTCGATCAATGGCCAGGATTCAATTGTTTAAACCAAACGGGGTCTTTTGGAAGGGTGCTGGGGAAGGTCGGGTAAGGGGGTTTTGGGCCTGGGTTGTTTTAGTTTGTAGGGATTGGGTTTGGGCCTGGGTAGTTTCAAGCCCAGGTCCGAAATTGGTTTTTTTTTTCTCAATTAATTAACTAATTAACCTAAATAAGTCCAAATCTAATTTAATCCAACAAATATTAGCAACTAATTTTAAACCTTATTTTTCATCTATTTACATATTAATTAAGAATAAAACAAACAATTATATATTCTTAATTAAATCTATGATTTATCGAATAAAAATGATTAATTTTTATAGTAATTAGTTATTAAAAACTACATTATGTTAAATACTCGTCATTCATCTATTATTTAATTTATTTTAAATAATAACTTCATAATTCCTTGATAATAGTGATGCAAATTTTAATAATTTTGAAAGATGAATTATGGATATGCAAAAATGCAAGTAATTCACAATTAATTGCTGAAAAATCAACAAAATTCATGAAATCAATTGATTTATTGAGATTATTATAGGACGATATGGCGAGTAAAAATTACATGCTCACAGCTGCCCCTCTTTGCTCGGAAACACGAAGAGTTTTCGGGCAAAGACAAAATGAGCAGCAATAAACGACTTTTACCTATTCATATGTTCCATTGTGAAGCGTTTTTGAAGAGTTTGACCGAACCCTGCTTCAAAGGTTGCCTACATATCCTTGGCTATAAAGGAATCATGTCAGTGTAGTTCTGAAAGTTTTGGTAGCTGGGACTACCGAGTAACTGTGGTTCCACTGCGGTTGCTGCTTGCTGATCTCCTTATTACACTGAAGTACAAAACGAAGGACTAACTAAAACCTGTTAGCTGCTAAATTACAAGATTCCTATCTAGGACTGGGTCTTGAGTCTTGATCCTTTGCCGACTCTGACCTGGATCCTGACGCTTGTTGGCTGCAGGTGCTAGTTCATCCTTCTATAGGCTTTTCGGATCAAGAATGGACATGCATAGCTTGTGACTTCAATCTGCCTCGAGCAGTCCACATCTTTTTCGCTTCTGCACCTTGGGTTTGGTCTTCTCTTCTTCTTCTTTTCTTTATTCTGGATCAAAACTTCTTCTTTTGGTCGTCTTGAGTTCCAATGTTCTAGAAACGTGCTCTGCGAAAAATCGAGTCAAGCGAACGAAATTTTCTGCCCCAGTTTTCACTAGGAAAAATTTCGTGAGTTATTGTAATAAAATATATGCTACTTTATTATTGAAAGCAATAAAAGGCGGGGAACTGTGTACCCGGAGAATTGCCGATTGGGGGGGTGGATACCCTATGCCTGAAAAGTGAAATGAACTAGGGATTGGAGGCCTATGTTGGGAAAAGATCGACAAGTTATGATGTCATCGAGAAGAGATCACCAGGTTATGCCGGTGTCTGGGGGAAGGATCAACAGGTTATGTTGTTGTCACAAAAGAGATCACTGGGTTATGCCAAAATCTAAAGATAATCAACAAGTTATGCTGTTGTCAGGAAGATCACCGACTTATGCCGGTGTCTGGAAAGGTTAACAGGTCATGATGTTGCCTCAAAAAGAGATCACTGGGTTATGCCAGTGTCTGAAGATGATCAACAGGTTATGCCGTTGTCAGGAAGATCACCAAGTTATGCCGGTGCCTGGAAAGGTTGACAGGTCATGTTGTTACCTGAAAAGGAGATCACTGGGTCACGCCAGTGTCTGAAGATGATCAACAGGTTACGCTGTTTCCTGAAATAGAGATTACTGGGTTATGCTAGTGTCTGGAGATAATCAACAGGTTATGCCGTTGTCAGAAAGATCACCAGGTTATGCCGATGTCTGGGAAGGTCAACAGGTTATGCTGTTGCCCTGGGAAAAGGGAGTGGTCAACAGGTTATGCTGTTGTCAGAAAGATCACCAGGTTATGCCGGTGTCTGGCAAGGTCAACAGGTTATGTTGCTGCCTGGGGAAAAGGGAGTGATCAACGAGTTATGCTATTGTCAGACAGATCACCAGGTTATGCCGGTGTCTGGAAAGGTCAACAGGTTATGTTGCTGTCTGGGGAAAGGGAGTGATCAACGAGTTATGCTGTTGTCAGACAGATCACCAGGTTATGCCGGTGTCTAGAAAGGTCAACAAGTTATGTTGTTGCTTGGGGAAGAGGGAGTGATCAACAGGTTATGCTGCTGTCAGAAAGATCACCAGGTTATGCCGGTGTCTGGAAAGGTCAACAGGTTATGCTGTTTCCTAGGGAAGAGGGAGTGATCAACAGGTTATGCTGTTGTCAGAAAGATCACCAGGTTATGCCGGTGTCTGGAAAGGTCAACAGGTTATGTTGTTGCCTGGGGAAAAGGGAGTGATCAACGGGTTATGTTGTTGTCAGACAGATCACCAGGTTATGCCGGTGTCTGGCAAGGTCAACAGGTTATGCTGTTGCTTGGGGAAGAGGGAGTGATCAACAGGTTATGTTGCTGTCAGAAAGATCACCAGGTTATGCCGGTGTCTGGAAAGGTCAACAGGTTATGTTGTTGCCTGGGGAAAAGGGAGTGATCAACGGGTTATGTTGTTGTCAGACAGATCGCCAGGTTATGCCGGTGTCTGGCAAGGTCAACAGGTTATGCTGTTGCTTGGGGAAGAGGGAGTGATCAACAGGTTATGTTGCTGTCAGAAAGATCACCAGGTTATGCCGGTGTCTGGAAAGGTCAACAGGTTATGCTATTTCCTGGGGAAGAGGGAGTGATCAACAAGTTATGCTGTTGTCAGAAAGATCACCAGGTTATGCCGGTGTTTGGAAAGGTCAATAGGTTATGCTGTTACCTGGGGAAAAGAGAGTGATCAACAGGTTATGCTGTTGTCAGAAAGATCACCAGGTTATGCCGGTGTCTGGAAAAGTCAACAGGTTATGTTGTTGCCTGGGGAAATGAGATCACTGGGGTTATGCCAGTGTCTGTTTGGGTACGGGACCCTACGTTGGCATCAACTGAGGACTGGGATATCCTTGGTTGGAAAATGTTTGGCTAGGGGTTGAGGTCCTATGCTAATTTTAGGTTTGCATCATATTCAACTTCAACTTCTTCTCCTTTTTATATATATGCAGGGAAAGATTTTGGAGGAAACTTCCTTTTCTTTGGAGTTAATGTTGCAGAGCTCTTTCTAGCCCTTGCGCAATTTCTTTTGGTTGCACCTGCTTGTAGCACGGTTGCTTTCGAGTTGCACCTGTTTTAGATTTTCAAACAAAGAAAAATTTGTTAGTTTGAAACGATCGTTGGTTTTGCGGTCTTGATTTTCAACTGCTTGATCTCAATTCTTTTGATGAAGATCTCAACCACTTGCTTGCTGAGGATTGGGTTTAATCTCTAATCCCGGGGACCTTGGATTTCTAGATTTTACCATGGTGATCGGTCACGTGGGACCCAACATTTTATTTTACCTTTGTAGGCCTTTCACTTACTTTCTCTTTTGGATTTCCAGAGTATCGGGGGAAGTTTTGGCCCCTCAAATTCTGCTGTGACGGTTAGTCATATGGGACTTAACCTTTTCAACTTTATTTCGCCTTTATTGGCCTTTCATTTCTAACTTTCTTCCCACTGTAACTTTAGGTCATTTAGAATATTTGGCTTTTCAAACCTTGCCAAGATGGTTAGCCACGTGGGACTCAACCTTTCAACTTCATCCGCCTTTATAGGCCCTTCAATTTTGATTTTCTCCTTTCAAGGTTTTGAGTTTGAAACATCGGCCTCTACGGCCAGTCGAGATCGACTCGATGCCCCTGACGAGGCTTGGTGCCCTTTGTATGTTGGCTCGCGTCAAATGAGAACCCTGTAAATCAGTTTTGCCATCCTTTCTTTGTCTTATTTCAGGAATAGAGTTAGACCGAAAGGGATTGAGAAACAATAAACGACAGAATGGATAATGAGTTAAAATGAAAGGTATCCCTTTTGGGGGAAGGAATGAAGGACTTATCTGGAGTGCATGCGGACTTTAACGAACATGACATGCTTTTTGGACTGGATTCCTGATCCGTGTAAACCGTCCGACTCTCAGAAATTCATCACGATCATTATCTCGAGATTGAGAAACCTTGCCCCGGACTGTGTCCATGTCAGTGACCTATTATCCTTTTCGATCAGTGGCGCCCTTTGCGGGTTTTCACCAGCTAACCTCTATCATTTCTCTTCTTACCGTCGCCTTGTAGTGCTCTTTGCGAGTTTTCGTTAACAAGACTCTCTCATTTTCAATTTCTCCACTCACCGTCGCCTTACAGTGCCCGTGTGGGTTTTTACCANGATCATAGCATTTTCCCCAGCTTAAACTCTTGGGAAAATGTGAAATTTTTATTTTGGTGTGACTGAACCCCAGGGAGAGGCTGCCTACGTATCCTTTCAGAATCAAGTCGAACGTAGTTCAGGAAAGTTTTGTCGCTGTTTTTGTTTCTTTTTGATTTTTTTTTTTGATAAGAAACTTCGGGTTCCAAAGAGGGTAATCAAAGAAGAGTAACCGGCTCAAAGGGTTTTCAAAAGGGTTAATGTTGTTTGGGTAGCGAGAATGAGAGCCTTCGTCATCCCAAGCGGAGAACACTTGCAGATATATAGAGGATCAAACATAGTACCTTTTGACGGCATCTGTATTGATATCTGTTTCGGGGTCATTTCCCTTGATGTCTCCCAGGTATAAAGCTCCTTTTGGTAGAAATTTCCTTATGATTTACGAACCTTTCCAATTTGGGGCGAATTTTCCTTTCGCTTCTTCGTGGTGTGGGAGGATACGCCTTAAAACGAGTTGCCCTACCTCGAAGTTCCTCGGTCGCACTTTCTTGTTGTAAGCGCGGGCCATTCTTTGCTGGTATAATTGTCCATGGCATACTGCGGCCATTCTTTTCTCATCAATCAGAGTTAATTGCTCCAGTCGGGTCTTGACCCACTCATTGTCTTCAATTTCTGCTTCGACAATAACCCGAAGGGAAGGAATTTCAACTTCAGCGGGTATCACGGCTTCTGTGCCATAAACCAATAGGTAAGGGGTAGCTCCCACCGATGTACGCACGGTCGTGCGGTATCCCAACAATGCAAAAGGCAACTTTTCATGCCATTGTCTAGATGTTTGAATCATTTTCCTGAGAATTTTCTTGATGTTTTTGTTTGCTGCTTCAACGGCGCCATTTGCTTTGGGCCGGTAAGGGGTCGAGTTGCAGTGTGTTATATGGAACTGTTCACATACCTCTCTCATGAAGTTACTGTTTAGATTTGCAGCGTTGTCGGTAATGATAGTTTTTGGGATACCAAAACGACAGATGATATTAGTGTGCACGAAATCCACCACCACTTTCTTAGTGACAGCTTTAAACGTGACGGCCTCGACCCATTTCGTGAAATAGTCGATAGCAACCAAGATGAATCTGTGCCCCTTTGAGGCCCTTGGCTCGATTGGCCCAATGACATCCATTCCCCAATCAACAAATGGCCAGGGTGCCGACATAGGATGCAGTTCTGAAGGTGGCGCATGGATTAGGTCAGCATGTATTTGACACTTATGGAACTTCCGGACGAAACCGAAACAATCTTTCTCCATGTTCATCCAATAATATCCAGCCCCCAAAATTTTCTTCGCGAGGACGTACCCATTCATGTGGGGACCGTATACTCCTGAGTGGATCTCGCCCATGATCTTTTTGGCTTCTCTGGCGTCTATACATCTTAACAGATTTAGATCGGCTGTCCTTTTATACAGTACTTCCCCACTTAGGAAGAAACTGTTGGCGAGCCTTCGGATGGTTCTCTTTTGGTCCCCGTTGTCCTGCTCGGGATATTATTTTGTCTTCAAAAATCTTTTAATATCATAATACCATGGTTGTACATCGGACTCTACTTCGACCGTGTTGCAGTAACCATGTCTCTCCTTGATTTGGATCTCCAATGGGTCTATGCGAACATTACCTGGATAGGGTAGCATTGCAGCTAGGGTTGCCAAGGCATCAACTAACTCATTGTGGCACCAAGGAATATACCTGAACTCGACGGTTTTGAATTGTTTACTAAGATTCTCCACATGCTGCCTATAGGGAAGGAGTTTAACATCTCGAGTTTCCCACTCTCCCTGAGCCTGCTTAATGACCGAATCGGAGTCCCCCTTGATCAACAATTCTTCTACATCCATGTCAACGGCCATGTTCATGCCCATTATACAAGCTTCATATTCGGCAGTATTGTTTGTGCAGAAGAAATGGAGGCAGGCCGTGGCTGGGTAGTGTTGTCCTGCGGGTGAAATCAAGATTTCCCCTATACCGATACCTTTCGCATTGGCTGCCCCGTCGAAGAACATTTTCCAAGTGTCAGCGACTTCCGAGATTACTTCGATGGAATTGATTTCTTCATCCGGAAAATAAGTGTTCAAAGGCTGGTATTCATCATCGACCAGATTTTCAGCTAGATGATCGGCCAATGCTTGAGCTTTCATAGCCGTGCGAGTGACATAGACAATATCGAATTCTGTGAGCAAGATTTGCCATTTCGCTAATCTCCCGGTGTGGCTTTTGGAATATGTACTTCAAAGGATCCAGCCTCGTGATGAGGTAGGTGGTGTAAGCCAG
>ML384408.1:48952-61390 GCA_005239525.1 Nicotiana knightiana | reverse complement strand
TAATTAGGCCATTAGCCTAAAATAAATGACAACTTCTAAAATGGGCTATAAGCCCAAATTCTCTAGTCTTATTACTTAAGAAATTATAGATTGCTTTTGATTTGTGGTGGGACTTTAGCCCAAGACATGTAACTTAATAAAGCAAAATGAAATTGGGTCTTTAGCCCAATTCTCTAGTGCTGCCAGCAATTTTGAGCTCATTTTGCTTTTTTAAAAGAAATATTTATTATTTTAAACATTAAAATAATTAAAGCATTTATAGGTTTTTGGATAGGAAAACGTGTTTCTCTTCTTCCTTCCTTCTTTCTCGCCGGCGGTCATGGAGTACTAATCTCCAAATCCCTTTTTTTGTTTTTTTTTCTACATTAGTAAATCAAATTAATAGGAGAAAACCCTAGTCTTCTTCTTTTCTTTTCTTTTTCTCTCTGTCGGCGCACATGAAGACTTCTTCTTCAGTTTCGTTTCCTTTTTCCTTTCTTTTTTTTTTTAAAATCGTTTTCTGCCATGGTTATGGAGCATCAAGCTCCATCTGTGATCTGGAGCAAAACCCAAAAAAAAAAGGACTGATCTTTTTTTTTGTTTTTTTTGTTTTTGGTTTCGAATCAGTTTAAAAACTGATTTAATAAAATTCCAAAAGTGATTCAATATTGATTCAACATGTTTCAATCACTGTCTAAACGTGATTTACAATTCTTGTGAGACATAGATAAAAACGCAATTGATTCATATGAAAAATCAACTAACGATTTATTTATTTATTTATCAGATCTGAAAACTTATTTCTACTGATAAAAAAATATATTGTTAAACATATTAACTGTCTCAATTGCACAATAAAAAAATATATGTATATGATGTTCTAGATTTACACATAAATTTAGTACTTTTAGATATCTGTATCCGGACCAGAAAACCAGCCTATGGCTCTGATACCAATGAAGGAATACGTTATTCTAAACACATTAGATAGCGTATAAAACGTAAACCGAGAACTTACTTGTTCTTCGTGAAGCGGAAGCGAAAACGGATGAGCCGCGGCTAGAATTACTGGTCGGCGGTGGTTGTCACGGTGTGTTGGATCAACTCCCAATTCCACAGTCTAAACCTAGTTCAATTGAGAGAGGAAGAAAGGCGTAGAAAAATGCTGCTTTTTCTTTTTTTTTTAATGTACACACTAAGTGTACTTATATAGGGAATATTTAGGGTTAACTAATAACCCTATTGGGCCTTAGAGCACCCCTTATGGGTGGACCCAATATTTCCTACAAGTTTAATTCAAGATCTTAAAATATTTCTACAATTAAAAGTTGGCAGTCTTTATCAATTTATTTATTTTATAAATACTTTTTTTTAATACAAACTTTTATATTGTATAAGAGAATTTATAAAATTTGTTAATAAAAATTCTGAGTCTCGAAAAATATATCAGTCTCCTATTGAGTTGCTCTTGCTTACTTTCTTAGAATTATTCTTTCTCGGTGTTTCATATTGCACTATACTAGTCTTAGAGTATATGATTTACGCGGGTACTCCTGGTAAGTAATATAAACCTTTAAAAATTAATTTAAATATAATTAAACTTTGTATATCATACGTGCAATTATTAAGTGTCATTCAATAGTATTTTATAATTTAATATTGAGTTAAAGAGTATAATAATTATGAATGTTGGGATAAGTTATATCTAATATAGTATTTAGTAGGATTTATATTTATTTGTATTTGTATTTGGTTCATAAGTTTTTTAGAATGAGTGTTTAACATACTATTTTATAACCAGAATCAAACATAAATGTTCACAAAAAGCCTTCTCTATATTTCTCCTTTTTATCTCTATTAAGAGAATTAAGTTATATAAAATTAATTAGTTTTAATTCTACAATCACTTATAAATCTATAATTGAGAATAAAAAAGATCGAAGGAGTGCCGACCTATATTATATAAGATATCTAATATTAGAACTTATATAATTTAAAGAAGGATTTAATGTACAAACTTTAGTTGATTTAAAACTTTTAGTCATTAAGTATAATTTTTATTTTAAATTATATAATAAATATCATTGAAATATGTTTCAGTTATAAAATAAAATATCAAACATATAAGTTCCTGAATATAATAAATGTTAATAGCAAGCTTGAATTTAAAAAATAAATCAGAGAAACACAATATAAGGGCCAAGGAATTTAAAGTAAAATCAAATAAAAATAAGATAGATATTCAAAACCAGATGAAAAGGTTTTCATTAAATATTAGGAGTAAAAGATAATATATTTATAATGAGTAACAAAGAAAACATACTTTTGTAACAAGGAAACACATACTTTTATTTGTAATATACCCAGTTTCAATTACTATTATTTATTACGTACTCATTTTCATACAAAACTCTTCACGTAAAATATATGATCAACTTATTTTTTATTATAGATTCACGATAAAGATAGTTCAAAAAATAAAAGAAGAAAAATTATATACGACCTATAATAAACGAGATCAATGTCGAATTCAATTTGATTCTTTCAACCCTTTATTTACCGTTCAGATTCCGCACCGTAAAGAAATGGCGATTTGCAGTTATATTCTATATAACAGTCACCTTTTAACTTATATCCTATTTTTAAAAATTATTGATTTGGTAGCCAGCTGAAAAATCCGCACTAATATGACCATTTTACCTCTGACAAAATATATAAAAACACTTTACGATTTGAATCACGCACAAAACACTTCACCGATCCTCCTCCATCACTCCGTCTCTTCTCAGATCTCCTTTCCCAAACCAGAAATTTGAACCAGACTCAAATTCAAAAATTCAAATTGTAAGTTTTCGAATCTGATTGATCTTCATGATACCTGAGATTTTCAATAATGAAGTTTTGGACTTCATAACATGCTGAAGTTTTCCTTTAATTAAGGGTTTTTTCTAAAATATGCTTAACTCTAATAAGTTTTTTGCTGAATGCGCTTTTATTTGCTAAATTTCACCATTAATATTATGCTTAAGTTATGTCCTGCTTTCTATAGTTTTTTGATGAGTTTTTCCAAAGACTTCAACATATATGCTGAAGTTGTTTAATTGATTTTCTAAGCACTTCAGCATAACTGCTGAAGTTTTCCTCTAATTAGGTTTTTTAATAAGTTTTTGCTAAAATTTTTTGTTTATTTGCTAAACAAGGTGAATTTTTTGCTTTATTTGCTAAACAAGCTGAACTTTTTTATTTTTTTTTGGCTAAACTTCAGCACTAATAATATGCTTAAGTTATGTACTTGCGTTCTATAGTTTTTTGATGAGTTTTTTCAAAAACTTCAGCATATATGCTGACGTTATTAAGTTCATTTTCCAAACACTTCAGCATAAATGCTGAAGTTTTTCTTTAATTAAGGTATTTTTTGACTTTATAGAAAAATAATATTAAAAAAAGCGCAGAAAAACATTCAAAGAAAAACTTAAGCATATTGTGCTGAAGTTTTCTAGTTCATTTGCTAATATTTCAGCTCTTCAGATGCTGAAGTTTTCTCCTGGATATAATAGTTTTGTCATGACCTTTTCCAAAAACCTCAGCACAATATGCTGAAGTTTTAGTTTATTTTCTAATACTTCAGCCCTAAATGTGCTGAAGTTTTTCTCCTGTGATATGTAATTTTCTCCTACATGCTCAAGTTAAATATAGTTTGTGCTTAACTTTTGTCCTACATTAATCAGCTTTTTCATGAGATTTGTTATCTAGTACATTTGCTCAAACTTCAGTTTTTTTTCATAATTAAATTCTTATCCTAATACTTGACACTAAACATGCTTCTCTAGGATGAGTTCAATTTGCGTTGTACTTAATTTCAATGGGAGGTGGACTACTGACTTCAAATACTTGGATCATGATACAAAGCTTGTTCTTATTAATAAACAAGTATCATTCAATTCTTTCCTGAAAAAAATTAGTGAAGTTACAAATATTGATTCAAGCAGATATTTCGTAAAGATATGGTTTGATATCAAACTAAATACAAGCAAATGTATGCTTGTAACTTCAGATGAAGAACTCAGTACTTGTATACATTTGCTCACGACTGATTCAGCCTACAAGAGTTGTCATTTTGTCATTGAAAAAATACAATGTATTTCTCACGATATAGGTGGTTCAAAATCTGCAACATTCAACCAATCTCTTGACAGTATAGCGGCTTCAGAACAATTTGGTGATTATCAACATGAACTAGGGCAGCCAATTGTGGTAGTAGACAACGAGCAACAACTTTCTAACATTACATCTGCTTCAGAATATAGAATGCTACAACAATCACCCCCTCCTCCAATAAATTCATACCAGTTTGTGAATGAGCAAGAAGAAGAAGGGCAGCTAATAATGCAAATTGACAACCAACACACAATACAACAAAATTTTCTGTTACCTTCTGCAATGATAAGCAACAACGAAGACGAAGAAAATATGAAATTAATACCGGTAACATCAGATACAATTGATGAAATTGCTGAAACTTCTAGTGCCTCTAAGAAATCAAGAAAAAGAGTGAGGGAAAGATGAAAGAATCTCCACCATGTAAAATCCTTAGACATGATGCATTGCCTGAGGAAGTAAGAGGAGGATCAATTTTTGTGAACAAGGAAAATATGACTAAATTTTTCTACAGCTTGGAGATAAACCAAAAGGTTGAATTCACAGCTATTAGATCATGTTCAAAGAGATATGAGCTGAAATGCATTGAGGAGCAATATGGTTGGATTGTGCGTGCTACTAGAATAAAAAATTCCACACTTTTCAGGATGATAAAATATCATAACAACCATGAATGCTCAATTGATGCAAGAAAATCATATTAGAAGCATGCTACATCAAATTTTATAAGTGAACAAATTTTAGAACATGTTCGAGACAAAAAGATAGAGGTTACACCAGCCTTTGTAGAAAATGAAATGAAAAAGAAATTTGGAATTGACATTGGATATCACAAGTCATGGTGTGTTATTCAAAAAGCTATTGCTTGCATAAGGGGAACACCGGAAGAGAACTACCAGATTCTTCCTTCATACCTACACATGATGGTGCATAGAACCAGGAACATACACAAGCATAAAAAGAGATGAGCAGAATCGGTAAGCAAAACAAATATTGTCACGACCCAATTCCGGAGTCGTGATGGCGCCTTCGTGGAACCAGGAAAGCCACCATTTTATCTAAGCTAAATGCAATTACCAATAAAATATCCTTCTTAACAAATATGTGGATAATAATAATAACAATAAATCAGAATTTGGAAACAATTTTATGAAAATCAAAACCTAGATCCTACAAAGCGCGGATCCAGTGCCACACAGTCATGAGCTGCTAGTACTTAATACAACCAAAAAGAAATGACCAACATAGTCTAAAAATAAATATGACAGGTAGAAAAGGAAGAGAAGACGTGATCACGGTCGCCAGCTGCTACCTCGTCAACTCTGATGAAACTGATGCTACTCACTTATCAGAGCTGAATCCTGTTGTACCTGGATCTGCACACAAGGTGCATGGGTTAACGTGAGTACCAACTCAGTAGTAACGAAACCAAACTACGGACTGAGAGGTAGTGACAGACTAAACCTCCGATAATTCGAACAACAGTATATAACTTGGACGTGACAGTAATATATATCAGAAAATAAACAAGATACATCAGTTTGTGACTGTAGCCCTACATACTAGCATGAGTTCATATAGAATCAAGAATGATGTGTACTCAGTAATCCAACTCTCACAAGGTGCTCCACTTAGTACTAGAATACGGCCTTCCGGCCCAGGGAAAGTCCATCCCAGATATTACATAAACACGAGTGACACAGTCACCTAGTACTGAGAAAAAAGGCCGATCTAGCCCCACAGAGAAGATCCATCTCCGGAACCTAAGACTCGGACAAGATCCATGTCCAGGAAAGATCCATCCCTCACATAACATCAGCTTCGGACAAGATTCATGTCCAGGGAAGATCCATCCCTCACATAACATCAGCTTCGGACAAGATCCATGCCTAGGGAAAATCCATCCCTCAATATCTCTGCGCTCACTGGGGGTGTAAAGACTCCGGAGGGGATCCTATCATCCCAGGCGCTATATCAAGCCAACGAAGGCATGATTCCAGGGTCGCTGCGGTGTGCAGTCCGACCTCATAACTGTCTCAAAACCAGGCTTCAAGCCTCACTCAGTTGGTACCTTCCAGTCTCACTTACAATGCTCTAACATATGAAAATCAGCCCAAACCAATGATAATATAGAATAAACTAGCAACTTACGAGACTGAGGCATGAAACATATACTATAGCAGGACTGAGTACATGAAAACAATAATCATAAATAGAGACAGCAATAATCGACCGTTCTGGTCTGAACATATCGACGTGAAGCCTTAACATTTATACTTAGCATGATTTTATTGCGTTCAAGGTAAATACCACCCTCACAATACAAATATCAACCTGAGATAACCATTAGACAGTGCCATGGGATGAGCCAGGCTACAAACATTCGGTGTATGCCCGCATGCCCGTCACTTGGCAAGTGCGTCACCTTAGTTAACATCATATATCAAATATTTGGGGTTTCGAACCCTCAGTTCCAAGTTTGGAAGCGTTACTTACCTCAAACCGGCTAATATACTATTCCGCAGTGCCCTTGCCTCTAATTTAGGCCTCCGGGTGCTCCAAATATACCAACAATCAGATGTATATCATTATAATATGCTAAGGAACTAATCCCAATCGAAATGTATAAAAAATACTCAAAAATCCCGAAATTGGTCAAACCCGACCCTCCGGGCCCACGTCCCGAAATTCAAAAAAAATTATACAAAAGTGTTTTTCATCTCACGAGTCCGTACATATAAAGAGCACTAAATTCGGAGTCCAAATGACCCCTCAAATCCCCATTTTAAAGCCTCTTAATCTCAAGCCCTAATTACCCAATTGCACTGATGTTTCCCTAATTTTCCACCATAAATCCGACATTTAATCACATATAAACGATTTTAGAGTCCAAAAACCTTACCTCAATGAAGAACTATCGAATCCCCTCTTCCAAAACCCTCCAAAAGCTTCAAACCCGGATGAAATATTGAGAAAGATGGCTAAAATTCGCGAAGGCACGCTTTTATACTTTCTGCCCAAGGGTTCCGCACCTGCGACCACTTACTCGCACCTGCGGAATCGCACCTGCGGAAAAACCCAAGGACCTCGACTTCCGCACCTGCGATCGAACTCCCGCACCTACGGCCTCGCAGGTGCGTAAATTAACTCGCACATGCGGACTCTTCTCACTCAAACAAAATTCCGCACCTGCGGTTCCATGTCCTCCTACGGAATCGCACCTGCGGCTCCCCATCCGCAGGTGCGAAAACACCAGTAACAGCAACATCAGCAATATCAAAACCATTCCAACTCCCCGTTAACCACCCGAAACCATCCCGAGCCCCTTGGGATCCCAACCAAACATACCAACGCATCATATATGATCATTCAAACTTAGTCGAGCCTCCGAAACATCAAACACAACATCAAACTCCCAAAAACACATCGAATTCAAGCCTATGAACTTTGAATTTTTCTAAAATTCCGCCAACGATGCCGAAACTACCCAAAACAACTCCGATTGACCTGAAATTTTGCAGACATATCCAAAATGACATTACGAACCTGTTCCATCTGTCAGAATTCCATTCCAACCCCGATAGCCTATTTTCCACTGCCAACTGGAAATCGCCAAAAACTAACTTTCGCCAATTCTAGCCTAATTCTACACCGGACATCACAACAAAATTCTGAACACATTCATAAGTCCCAAATTACCTAACGAAGCTATCCGAGTCATAGAATCCGCATTTCGAGGTCGTTTCCCAGTAAGTCAACTCTCAGTTGGCTTTTCTCATTATAAGGTTATCTTTAAAGGCTACATGACTGAACTCTCACTACAACCATTCGATTTCAAGCCTCTCGACTCTAACACATCAATAACATAATAACCAACATATGACAAGTCAATAACAACAATTATAATGCAGATTCTACGTAACGACGAACCTACAAATACCAACCATCAGCCTGATGTTAAACTTCACACCTTATGATTTGTTTTTTTGTGTTTCACTGTACAGGTTTTGTTACATGTATTTGCTCCTGCAACATCAATAGTTGGTTGGTCCTACTGTAGACCTGTTATTGCAGTAGATACAACATTTTTAAAGTTAAAATATTNATAGAAACCAGTCGATTGCAAATGGGATTAGAAAAGTTTATCCTGAAGCTCACCATGGTATCTGCCTCTATCACTTTGAGAAAAATTTAAAGCAAAGACATGCAAAAGTCATGGTAATAAATCTTTTTCAAAGCGCTGCAAGGTCATACAAATGTAAAGATTTTAATAATTTAATGTCCCAACTCAAAAGTGTTGACAAGAAAATATACAATTACATAATGGAAGAGCCTCCAGAAAGATAGGCTCGATTGTGGTTCCCACGGCGACGTTATGATATGCTGACAACAAACGTTGTAGAATCAATGAATTTCGTGTTACTAAAAGCGAGAGAAATGCCTATTTTAAGAATGTTAGATTACATCCAAGAAAAGTTGGGAGAGTGGTTTTACGAACGGAGGAAAAAAGCAAATGAAACTTTTTACAAAGTATCAATATGGGCAGAAGAAGAGATGACTAAGAAGATGGACTTGGCTTGCAAAATGATTGTGAGTATATTTATTAACTTCAGGATTTACTTTCAGCATGTTTTCTCTATAGCATAATCACTTCTGCTTTTTATATCTGGTACAGTGATTTACTGCTTACATATAAAAAACTTCATACTAGCTGAAGTTTTGTCCCTATACTCTATAGTTTTGTCGTCATGAGCTTTTTGTAAAAACTTCAACACCCATCATGCTGAAGTTAATTAGTTCATTTGTAAAAACTTCAGCACCTACCATGCTGAAGTTTTGTCCCTAGATTCTATAATTTTGTCGTTATGAGCTTTATGAAAAACTTTAGCAGAAGATGTTGAAGTTAATTCGCTCACTTGTAAAAACTTCAGCACACCATGTGCTGAAGTTTTGTCCTGAATTCTATAGTTTTATAGTCATGATCTTTTTGAAAAACTTCAGCATAATTACTTCTGCTTTTTATATCTGCTGCAGTGATTTACTGCTTACATATAAAAAACTTCATATTTTTTCTTTTTGAATCAATAATACACTAATATAGTTTATCTTAATTTTCTATTCCTTCTTAGGTGTTCAACCTTGATTCAATGTTGTTTAGAATAAATAGTGAAGGAATTGAATTCATTGTGAACTTAAAAAGGAGAACCTGTGACTGCTTGGAATTCCAACTTGATGAATTGCCANATGTAGAATCTGAGATCACAAAATCTCCCGATGTGGAGATTTTACAAGGAAGAAGACAAAAGAAGAGGCATATGCCAGCGACTTTCAGTACCATAAGCACCTCATCCATATTCGAAGAAACACGTTGAAAAATACTCCAACGTTTAATAATTCTTGGTCATAATTTAGACTTTCATTTTTGTATGATATATTTCAAATGTGATTGTTTTCGTACAAATAAAAAAAACTCTTGCACTCTTTTATATATTGCTGAAGTACAAACCACTTTTGCATAAGGTTACACATTGGTACGTTATTGTTCCAATCAGACTTCAAATTATCCCACTTCTGCATAATTTCTTCCATTGAAAGCTTCCTACTTCCGCTTGCACCAGGTATTCTTTCTTCAAAAAAATATAAAAGACTAAGGATGAATATAAATTTTACAAAACTTAATTTCAGCCTAAGAAATTTTCAGACAATAAATGTAAATGTAAGATAAGTAGATGATAAAAGTCAAAAAGTGGCTAGTAAATGCGAAAAAGATAAGTATCAATTTAAAGAATATGTTGAAGTTTAGTCGTCATGAGCTTTATGAAAAACTTCAGCATCTTATGCTGAAGTAAATTAGTTCATTTGTAAACACTTCAGTACCTAATGTGCTGAAGTTTTATCACCGGATTCTATAGTTTAGTCGTCATGAGCTTTATGAAAAACTTCAGCACAAGATGCTAAACTAAGTTAGTTCATTTGTAAACACGTCAGCACCTTACGTGCTAAAGTTTTTATCATTGTATTCTATAGTTTAGTCGTCATGAGCTTTATGAAAAACTTCAGCACAATATGCTGAAGTAAATTAGTTCATTTTTTAATACTTCAGCAACCACTATGCTGAAGTTGTTATCCCTGGATTCGATAGTTTTTTAATATCCCTATGCTGCACTTTTTATCCCTGAATTCTATAGTCAGTTAGTTCATTTGAAAAAAACTTCAGCATATTGTTTACCTAAGACAAAATAGACAAACATATTTGATAATACAAATAGAAGAAAAATTTAAAAGACAGAGATCACATTATTCACACAATTCATTTTATTTTCACTACCAATTACAATCAACAACAACAACAACAACAAACCCAGTTTATAGAGGCTACATAGTAGGCGGATAAGGGGAATGAAGAGGAATAGGTGCTACTGATGGAGAGTCATCTAAGGTTCGAATATCTCTCAGGGGAATGAACGTCTCCATGACTAGAAATTTATAGACATGACACATAGGGGAATGAACAGGAATAGGTGATATTGATGGAGAGTCATCTAATGTTCGAAGATCCCCCAGGGGAATGAATATATCCATGACTAGAAAATAGGAGACATAACACATTCTTTTCTTCTGTTGGACAACCTTCTCAAATGAGCTTGGATAACCTTGACAACTATGTTCAAGGTTAATCATGTGCTGGAATGATTCAACGATAATAAACTTTGGTCTTATTCTTTCCCAATCAGCCTTTATTTGATCCCACTTTTGCATAAGGTTATACATTGGTACGTTATTGTTCCAATCAGACTTCAAACTATCCACTTCTGCATAATTTCTTCCATTGAAAGCTTTCTACTTCCACTTGCAACAAACATTCTTTCTTCAAAAAAAGATGAAAAGACTAAGGATGAATATAAATTTAAAGAAATATGATAGAAGTCTATGGATAACTATGAAATTTTCAAGTGAAGAGATTATTAATATAACCAAAGAGTGCACCTAATCAATTTATTATCTATAAATGTAAAAGTAATTTTTCAGGTCTGTTTTACTGTTTTACGTTCAGAGAAATTCAATGTGAAAAGATAAGTAGGTGGTAAAACAAGTAAGTGGTAAATGTTACTTCAGCCTGTCCATAATTTTTGTACAGTAATAAAATAACTTCAACCTCATAAATTTTCAGACAATAAATGTAAATGTAAGATAAGTAGGTGATAAAGGAGAAAAACTAGCTAGTAAATGCGAAAAAGATAAGTATCAATATAAAAAAATATGTTGAAGTTTAGTCGTCATGAGCTTTATGAAAAACTTCAGCATCTTATGCTAAAGTAAATTAGTTCATTTGTAAACATTTCAGCACCTAATGTGCTGAAGTTTTTATCACCGGATTCTATAGTTTAGTCGTCATGAGCTTTATGAAAAACTTCAGCACAAGATGCTGAACTAAGTTAGTTCATTTGTAAACACGCCAGCACCTTACGTGCTAAAGTTTTTATCACCGTATTCTATAGTTTAGTCGTCATGAGCTTTATGAAAAACTTCAGCATCTTATGCTGAAGTAAATTAGTTCATTTGTAAACACTTCAGCACCTAATGTGCTGAAGTTTTTATCACTGGATTCTATAGTTTAGTCGTCATGAGCTTTATGAACAACTTCAGCACAAGATGTTGAACTAAGTTAGTTCATTTGTAAACACGTCAGCACCTTACGTGTTGAAGTTTTTATTACTGGATTCTATAGTTTAGTCGTCATGAGCTTTATGAAAAACTTCAGCACAAGATACTAAAGTAAATTAGTTCATTCGTAAATACTTCAGCACCCTTGGTGCTGAACTGTATTCTATAGTTTAGTCGTCATGAGCTTTATGAAAAACTTCAGCACAAGATACTAAAGTAAATTAGTTCATTTGTAAACACGTCAGCACCTTACGTGCTGAAGTTTTTATCCCTGGATTCGATAGTTTAGTCGTCATGAGCTTTATGAAAAACTTTAGCACAAGATGGTGAACTAAGTTAGTTCATTTGTAAACACGTCAGCACCTTACGTGCTGAAGTTTTTATTACTGGATTCTATAGTTTAGTCGTCATGAGCTTTATGAAAAACTTTAGCACAAGATGGTGAACTAAGTTAGTTCATTTGTAAACACGTCAGCACCTTACGTGCTGAAGTTTTTATTACTGGATTCTATAGTTTAGTCGTCATGAGCTTTATGAAAAACTTTAGCACAAGATACTGAAGTAAATTAGTTCATTTGTAAATACTTCAGCACCCTAGGTGCTGAACTGTATTCTATAGTTTAGTCGTCATGAGCT
>ML384408.1:0-48868 GCA_005239525.1 Nicotiana knightiana | reverse complement strand
AAGTTCAGTACTATCTAATTTGATAATCCGAATAGAAGAAAAATTTAAAAGACAGAGAACACATAATTCACACAAATTAATGTATATTCACAAAATCCAAATTTCGTTTTCACTTACATCCTTGAAAAAAAATGAAAAAAAATATTTTTCATTTACAAGTTATTCTCTATTCAAAGAAATTCACACAAAGTCTCTTTATATTCTCCATAGTCATGTCCTTCTTGCCCTTCTGGACTTTCACAATTTCTATCTTGTTTCCACTTTCCATGATCACAAAGACATGCTTAAATGGTGTGCATCTAGAAATTTGTGGGAATCAAAGATAATGAAGGAGACGTCCAGAAATTTCATGTGTGAAGGAGACTGGCCACAGTTTGTGGTGCATCACAAATATCCCAGTGTAATTGCTAGTATACTCAAGGACAAGTATCTTAATCCAAAAAAGGTTTACACCGCAAATGATACAAGAGAGGACATACAAAAGCAACACGGGGTTGAAGTGAGCTACATGAAAGCATGGAGAGCTAAAGAGATAGCAATGGCAATGATAAGAGGGAATCTGAGCGATTCATATAAGGAGTTTCCGAGGTATTTGTATATGTTGGAGCATACAAATCCAGGTCCGGTTCAAAGTTGCACAAATCAGAAGATGGATGCTTTCTTTATGCATATGTTTCGTTATATGCATATATCAAGGGTTGGGAGCATTGCAGACGATAATGGTTGTTGACGGAAGTTTCCTTAAAGCAACATATAAGGGTACCATATTGATTGCTTGCACATAGGATGGAGCTGGTGAGTTGACTGCATCTACCTTGTTTATGCAGTTCGTATAATGTTGTAGTTTCATGTATAAACGTGTATAGGATTTCAAAGCTACTGTTTTTATAAAATTTGCAGTATGTATAAAGTTGTATATTCGTGTATAAGATTTGTATAATTGTCTGAATCCTAATATCTAGTCTGTATAAACAGGAAAAATCCTTCCACTTGCATATGCAATTGCAGATTCAGAGAATAATAAATCTTGGGAGTGGTTCTTCGTCCAAATAAAGGGTACTTTTGGTGTTAGGGAAGGGATGTGTGTAGTTTCAGATAGAAATGAAAGCATTTTCAATGCCACAAAAGTTGTGTACCCAGAAGTTTCACATTGTATTTGCATGTTTCACTTGTGGCAGAATGTCAAGCGCACATTCAAGAAACATAACAAACAATTGAAGGATATCTTTTTCACTTTGGCTAGAGCTTACATGATAGAGAAGTTTGACTACCATATGCCAGAGATGTGCAAAATTGATCCGAGGGTGCAGCCTTACTTGTTCGAAATTGGCTACGAAAGTCGGTCTAGGGAATATCCAAAGTGAAAAGGTCGATGATAATGACTTCTAATATTGCAGAGTTAATAAATGCAGCAAACAAAGATGCTAGAGAATTACTAGTAATGCGATTGCTGGAGTACATGGCAAATTTGCTACAACAGTGGAACAACAAAAACAGAAAAAGTGCAATGGAGACATCTACAGAGCTTGGTGAAAAGTACGACAAACTCCTTGTAGAAAATCTAATTGCATCGGAGCAAATGACAGTAAAACGAATAAAATATAATGCTGCATGGCACTGTTGACTTGCATTTTACTGCTTATATAAGGATATATAACTCTGTATAATAATATATAATGTGCTTTAACTTCTTTTTTTTTTTTTAAACTTTTGTAGGTGAGAATGCTACAGACTAGTTATATATTGTGCTTGAAGGGGTAAGGCGAAACATAGTGTGCCTTGAAGAGGGAACATGCAGTTGCGGAAAATTTCAAATGGATGAACTTCCATGTCCACATGCTTGGGCGGTTTTGAAGAACCAGCAGCTGAAACCTGGCCAATATTGCTCTTTTTACTACAAGAAGGATATTAGAACTTATGAATTTTCAGTGAATCCGATGCCAGATGAGAGTTTATGGGTAATCCCAACAGAGGTGCTGGAAGATGTGGTCCTACCACCTAAAGGGAGAAGAAATGCAAGAAGGCCAAGAAAAGAAAGACTCAAACCTGCTTCAGAGAAAGAGTCTAAGAGGGCATTTTTATGTTCTGTGTGTGGACAAAGTGGTCACAATAGAAAAACATGTAGGAATCGACCAAAATAAATAGTTGGAAACATAACACTTTCTATTACATATGTTGTCATGTTGAGTAGTTAAGTTTCACAAACAATAGAGTTGCAAATGTTGAGTAGTTAAGTTTCACAAGCAATTGAGTTACAAATGTCAATAAAGAATTATAATTTATACTATATGTTACAATTATGTTAAATATGTTTCATTATACATGTTTTGATTATCCAATAATAGTGTCTTACTATTTTAATGGTGCTAAATATATTGATAGATTGTACAAATGCAAAACAGAACTGCAAATAATCAATGTTGTTATATGTATACAGATGTATAAATGAGAGTATAAGTTTGTATAAAATTGTATAACTATGTATATTATTGTATACATATGTATAAATCCTGCAACATTGACAAAACTGCAATAATAACGAAAATACATACTTTGTTAAAGGAAAAAGCAACTGAAATATTCATTAAAATGTAATTCATTCACAACAACAATGTGTAATGACTACCACAAATTACACAAAAATTAAATCATCTATAATATCCTTTAAGGTTATCTCACAAGTAGCAGAATAATACTTAAACAAAACTAGGCAACAACTCCTGATACATAGCAAAACTACATTAAAATGAAAAAAACAGAACTACTTTCTCGATCGTCCCTTCTTCCTCTTCCTGAAAAGCCTCCTTGTGATTTCATCACCACTAATTGCACGAGACTGTTGTTTTTCCTTTCATAATCCCATAACAAAGATCCCCACCTAGTGCGAAGTGTCTCAATGTCAAAATTATCTTTTTGAATTTCCTTACCTAGGATGAAATACTCAGCAAAGTCAGCAACAAAAGTACCACAATCGCTGTAATTGAAAAAAAAGTCAGATTCTCTGTATGTTACTGTAAATAGGTACACAAATAGCAAAATAGTAAAACAACTGAGATTAACCTACCATCTGATCTGTTGTGGCACATTATTAACCATATTAATCTGCAAAGCATCAGAATGGGATTTATCGGTATATGCACTATTGTTCCAATCAATGCCCTTCTTCTCGACATAAAAACCAGAACTCTTCAAGAAGTAAGGTATCAAAATTGCATAAGGTAATGCAGCATCCAAAGCAAGTCTATCATTAATTGCTCCACGGATAGAGTCATAGATGTGGATGCACCTATCTATGAACGTAAACAACCCAAAACGGGCAAACCCAGTGGCCCAATTTTGCTCTTCCGCGCTTGACATAAATCGGGAATAAGACGTGGTCAACAGTGTGCCACGCTACATTTGCATCACAATAATACCTTCTAGTGTACTCTTCTATTTCATGCCCTTCAGGAATCACTGAAGGATCTTGCTTCACTTTGAAATCTTTATACACTGAGTTGATTTTGTTACCAAAGGCAAAGTCGGTTGTAGTAAACTGCATGACAACATTTAGACCATATTTTCCCCTCTTCCTCAAATAGTAAAAGAGGACATCCAAGTGCTGACACAAGAAAAATAAAATAAAAACAACCATCACTACGAAATGATTCAAAGTACTACAAAAAAATTAATATATAATGCAGATTTTTTAAATATACAAATTTATACACTATTATATAGAGTTATACATATTTATACAAGCTTATACAATCTTATACAATCTTATACCGTGATTATACAAAAAATATTGCATTTGATTATACAAACTTCAATAAGGATACGCAACAAATAAAAAAGGCATTAGGACAAAAAGTTATTAAATACCGTGTCAATCAAAGGTCGACCAAAATACGCAAGTGAGTGGAACCAATCCTTCGTTGTCACATGACACGAGCCAAAAATAAAATCTTCCGCAAGCTTATTTACTTCATCGGTATAAATATTTTTGGCACTTCAAATCACAAAAAAAGTAATCAGAACTACCTTCATTGACAAGTATAAAATCAAAACATGAAAGCTTAAAGAAAGTTAAGCTACGTTCGCCTCATATCCATCCCATTATCAACAAACGCGCAAAACTCTTTGGCTAATGGCGACAAAGGATCAAAATCATCAACTTCGATCGTGAAAGGATGCTTGATATCAAAAATGAGCTTGTGCACCGATCCTGATGCCCGGAATAAAAAATTGGAAAATACGGAGATTTGGCATATTTTTCTGGTATTTTATGTCGAACCGATTGTTCAGGAGAAATGTAATCCTCTTCTACATCTATGATGGGTGGTATGTGAAGCACAATTTGCGACATCTGTAGTGCAGCTAAATCTTCATCGCCAATGTCATCCCAAAATGTATCACCCTTGACATCACCTGCTGCTCCTTAGACAGAGAAAACCAATAATAAAAAACTTTCAAAATAAAGAAAAGAAAAATCAGACAAAAAAGATAAAGTGCAGAACGAATACCATGATCAGCACTATCATTAACTCCCTCATTTACTTTGACACATAAATATGTTTGGTCAGCTAGCGTGTTATCTTGATTCACTTGCTTGACAAAGTCAGGAACAACATCATATTAATAGCCATCATATTCGCCGAGACCAGATGTATTGTCACCAGACACGCACTGACAAATCTAATAAAAAATAGTAAAAAGAGAAGGCATAAATTTTTGAGTGATGATTCAAAGAAGGCATAACTGTTGAGTGATTTGGTTTTATCGGTAAAACATTACCTTAGGATCAGGAACCGCCTCCCTCGTTTGCTTGGTTTCCTTCATATTCAGAAAACTGAACACTTTTTCAAAGGAAGAAACTACATAACTGTTGAGTGTCGTAACTGTATCAGTCAATTACAACAAAAAACAACAAAAACAACAGAAGTAAATCAACAACCATGTTTATAACCAAAAAATCATGTATATACAAAAAGTACCGATAAACTACAGAAAAGCTAAAGATGCAGTACCTTTTCAACAACACTCCTCAACTTCTCAACTTCAGCATTCAACAGATCAATGCGCGCCGAAGGATCATAACTCGGTTTAGACTGTTGCTCCGTATTCTGAGGATAAGGTCGTTTAGACTGTTGCTCCATATTCTGAGGACAAGGTGGATATGCAGAGACATAATTATCAGTGTGAAAGGCTGCACATCCCCTGATGCAACATCATCGTCATTAACTTCAAAAAACGTGGTGATGTTTAGCATTGACATATCTTCACGAGTAGGGAAAATGTTCCTATAGTTCAACTACAATAAGAAAAACTGGATTACAATAGTAGAAAAAAGAAATTGTGACATATTCATGATTATACATACTTACAGAAAAACTGAAATCATATATGAAGAAGTGTTATGGTACAAAATGTTTACCTTATCGATACTAGACATGATCACCCCGCCAGTCAAATCCGCATATGTTGGAGCTTCAATGACTTTCCAATTAAGAATGCGTGGCACATTTGTGGCAACGCAAACAACTATATGCTTGTCAACCATAGAGAAACATTCAAAAACCATATTTGTAATGCAAGTGGCAAACCTCCGAGCCTATACATTGTCAAATAGTCACACTGTCTGTCCCTCATTATCTTTAAAATATCGTCAAATGATTTTTCCCCCCAAGCATACGTCTATATTGACCACTTTCAATGATATCAAAATCATCTTTGTTGATACCATGATTATTGGCATCTTAAAATATGAAATGATGGACAAACACCATCAACGCCATCTTGAACGCATCTTCGTCCGACTTCTAGTCCTTTTTCTTGAAGCGATCAAGGAGCTGCCCCCTTATTATAGCCCTTTTCCCATCTCCTGAAAAATACTCTTTTAGCAACCTATTGACATCTGGTTTGTCATAGACAATGGCGTCATCTTCCACACACTTCAAACTAGTGATAACATCAAATTCTCTAATGTCAAACCGCAGCAAACAACCATTAATTTTAACCCACAACTCCCTTTCCCGCCCCGGGACGACTTCTCTCAATAGTATACAATGAATAAGTTGATTTTGAATTTGAAATTGAGGCAAGTCCAAGAAGTAGCCAAAACAACCAGCACGGAACATTTGAAGCTGCGTGTCAGTCAAAATTGCTTCAAAATGCTGACAATATCAATCTCGGTATGGGAACTAATCCTGTTGTGAAAATGATCAGCTGACTGTATATAGAAGTCTCCAACCTTGCATATGGAAAAACAACAAGAAAGAAATCATGAACAAAATCTGTACTAAAATATTGTATAAACATGTATAAACCACTATAGCAGTACTTGTATAAAGATGTATAAACAGCTGTATAACTTCGTATGAAATTGTATAAGGATGTATAAAATTAATCGCAACACAGGGAATACCTTCAGCTTAGCTTTTCTCTCCTTCAATTTGCGGCGAGTAGCAATCCTTTGTTCTTTGGATATGCAATCAAGACCACTCTCACCATCATCCTCGATCTTGCTCTTTTTATGCTTAACTTCCTCGATCTTGCTCTTTTTATGCTTAACATCCTCGATCTTTCTCTTTTTCGGTTTAACGATGGGCACTACACGTCATCATCAACCAAATCAAATTTCAGCTTTTCTTTGGATTTTTCATGTCTCCCGCATTTCTTACTCCTTATTCTAACAATGTTAACTGGAGTAGGAGTATTCTTCGTTTGCGAACGAGTCATTCGACTGCTCTCTTGTTGCGACTTTTTTGTAGGAGCAGGGGACTCAAAATCATCATCATCGGGGGCCTGGACATGCCCGTTCGCTTCAGAATCAGAGGTTGAGGGTAAGTCCCTCAATGTTTTCGCAAAATCGAGCTTAACACATTTTTCAGCAACCTTCATACGACTTTTAGAAGCAGACATTTTCGAACACATTTTCTATAATAAAACAAACAAAGCTTTAACAAAAGTGAAGACAAGTGAAGGAAAACACAAAAAATAAACCAAAAACAAAGGCCATGAACACAAAGCAGAGGTCAATTTTCACAAATTGTAATAAAACTCAAAAAATAAATTCTACCCTAAAAGTCGAAATAATAAAGCATGCAAACTGAAACACCAAGTTTAGGCCCAGAATGAAGATAGAAGGAACACAAAATAGAACGAAAAACAAAACAACATTGTAAAAAAATATTCAAAATCGGAAAAGCCAAAAAATTTAAAATAAAACAAAATTTAAAACCAAAACAGTGGTAAAAGCATAAAATCAAACGAAAATTACCTGAAAATAAGAGTGAAAGCTAGAAAAATTACTTGAGACGCAACAATGGAGAACGATTACCTTCGTACTTTTGTGAAAAAAATGTGAGAAGAACAGAGAGAGAGAAAATTTAAAAGAGAAAACTAAAACACGTTAATAATATTTGTGGGCTACCGGGTGAAAATAAAATTTCAAAAGATATACAACCTGGCTAAACCAGGAAAGGACTTCAAATGTGAGTTATTTTGAGATGAGCTATGGCCCCAGTGATATATGATGTAATTTGTTCGAGAAAGTATAGGTCAGAGGAGGTTTCATAGTTTAGATTTTATATTACTTAATTATTATGCTTTATCTTATATGTATAAAAAAAAATTCCAATTCATATTAAATATTAGGATTTCAAATTATGATAGAGAAGGTTAGGGTCGTCATTTCATACCATATAAGAACTGCCAGATGTCCGTCCGGCTGCGTCTGTTCATCCACTTTCTTTCTCCTCTTTTGATCTCAAGTTTACCAATTTTGCTGCTACTTCCGATATCACCGGTTAATCGGAGCTCTTTATACTTATTTGGTAATTATTTTGGGTCCTTGTTTGGTTTGATTTTGTTTCCCTTATTGTCCTCTGAATATACGTCTTTTATGATTTCTGTTAAAGTAGAATTAGTCCAAAAGTAACTAGAACTGGGTCTGACAGATGGAGAAAACCTTTTATTTTGGATTACAAATTCTTGTCCAAGCTGGATTATACTTCAATTAGTCAGAACTTCCATTCGAGCTGCTTGTTAACATAGTGAAGTGTGTTACAGTGTTCAATGATTTCATTTATATACATATAAATTGATAGATGTAGGTTATATTATATTTTCTTATTTTATGAATACTTTTGCCCAACCACTAATCACTTTGTGTTAATGTTTCTGATAATAAAGCTCACCACATTTGAATAATTCCCCCTTCTAAAATGGTTTATGGAGGGTGAAAACTGAAAATAAATACAACTTTTTAAATAGATTAGGGGCTTCCGAGTTTACCATATTTTTCTTTTCTTCTCTTAACACAGCCATCAACGTTTCTACCGGCAAATTCAGCAAACCTTTCAGATGAGTTCAGAAAAGCAACCACGACGACTATCATGCGCACCTTACTTTGATGCCCTCTGGTTCTGCTACTGTATGTTGCCTTTTTCTCCTTAGATTTATTCATTTGTTCCCCGCATTTTAAAAAAGAAAATAATTTATAAGCTCTAATCTTTATTTGTGTGGCTTGAGCTGTATCTTTGTTTGCATCAATCTTTTGCTTGATTTATATAATTTCACAGTATTTAATTGCTTCTATTCTTAGTCAAATCATTCCTTTCTTATCTCATAGCTAATAAGCTTAGGGTTCAGGGGTTTCTGTTAAAGGTATCAAAATACTCTTAATCATGACTTTATAATAGTAACCAAATGGGGGAAGTTTGGGGAACCTAATTGTTAGGGATCACTATAGTTTTGTCCCTTTGGTATCAATTTTTATGTCGGGATTCAGTTAGTCGTTAACATTGTTTCGAGATGCCAATATCCACTAATAGGATCTCACCATTTTGTTATTTTAGATGACGAAAGGAGAAAGAGGTTGGATAAATGACCAAACAATTACAGAATTTCATTCAATTATCTTTTCCGTTGAAAGGATTACTGTTTGTAACACGTGAATGCCTTATATTTAAGTATTTACTGAATGATCAAACAAATGGTAGACCAAGGAGGCTGGTGAGTTGTTTATGTAAATTAGTTAGTAGCACGATACTAGCAAAATAGAGACTGCTCTTGGGGTTGTCAGAAGAAGCTCAGGTTCTTCAAGGATCTAGACTGCTGTTTAGCTAAGCGGCTCTTTAAAACACAAGTCATGCGCTCATCCTTGCCTTTAGTAGCATTAGCCAATCTGCTGCAACAGAGGTGAACTATTGAACAACAGTATCATAGACTACTGGTAACTCGCTTTATCTGAAGTGATGCAAGTCTTGCTCTGTGATTTCTGATGACACTTATGATATTGTTTGCTACTATTTTCAGTTTTCACCCCTGGCCACCCCTTTTCTCTTTGTTCTTCTTCCATCCTTATTAAGGAAGGAAATGCCTGGAAGCTTCTAAACTCTAGATTCCGAGTAGAAGGTTCACCACCGTACCTTCTGCTATATTCTTAGTTGCTCGGACTCGGATGCGGGTATCCGATACGGGAATGGATCCGAGTATCGGATTCGGCAAAATCTAAATTTTAAGATTCGAGGGTGCGGATCCGGATATGGATATGGGTGCGGGGATTCGACTAATAAAAAATAGAGCTATAAATATATTGTAAATTTTGAGAGATATTCTGCGAAAAACTTACATGAATATTGTACAACTCAATGTTTCATTCTCCAAGATGGACATTATTCGTTCATTGTTCTAAATCTGTTTTATTTTTGATTTTGAGAAATCAAAATCTCAATTTTTCTTCCAAATTTGTCGATGGACTCCGGTCAAAGTGTCCAAAGTCAGTTGACCGTATCTGTATCCGTCCCGTATCCGGACGGGGACGGCTCCAAAATCGAAGAGTCGGTGTAACTTAGGTTATATTGCTGTTGTTAACAAATTTTTTTTGGTTGTACTATCTAGATGATTTTACCAGTAGCGCAAAAGGAACGAACCAAAGTTGATATCACTGGGATTGATACGAGATCTTTTGTCTTCTGTTCTTACGTGCAATTTCTTCGTTGAGAATTTCTTAGGCTGATGTAGAATTATTTTGTGGCAGCTCCAGTCCATCAGATGCAGCAGTACTATAGAGTTGGTGTCCTTGATAATTGTAGTCAGAAGTGGAGTGCTCTTTTTGATTGTCTGACTTTAAAAACCAAAAGGTCTTCTGAAGTGGAGGTACAGTGCTCTCTTGCATCATAATCTGGATTGTTTCACGATGTTCTTTTTTTCTTCTGACTTATTCAAATATGCTAATAGAGTAAATTCTACATGTTAATAATAAACCTTGTGTTGCTTGTAAGATTACTTAAAGTCATAGATTTGGAGTTATTTTGGACATCATTGTTCACTTACTCGTAAGCTATGATTGGTATGGAACAGTTTTTTTCTTGATGTACCATGATTGTCTCCAGCTGAACTAAAATCCAAATTTTGGGTTGTGTTTTTATTTTTCAATTAATAACTTGTTTCAACTTTAATCTGCTGCTTGTGTATTGAATACTTTATTTCCCTTTTCCGCCACCGTCTTGTTAAGCTATTCTTTTAGACCAGTAAGGAGCCTTGACTCAGAGCATGATGTTTCCGAATTGATATATAGCTAGCATAGAGATCATCAGATAAAGTTTACAAACTGAAATATAACCCGAATAGTTATTAATGTTATCTTTGAGAAGGGTGGTACCAATCTCAGATGTCTAGAAGTCTAGATTCATACAGGATATGCTACAAGGTTGCAAGGCTCCTCCTCCTGATTATGCTGATTTTTATTCAATATTTTATTCGTCATAGGTTTTCTACAATGTAGCATAACACTCACCTGAACTATGTTTTCTATTGTGGCATCAATCAAAGTGATCTGATAAGCAATATCTGGTTGTTGCTTGACATTCTGAATATCTTATAGAACTCAAAACCAAAAATCAAAATAAAATTGATATGGAAAGAAACGAATATGTGGAGAAGGCACATTGATGTTTTTCTTGAGCTATGCCTGTTACCCTTTTTGAAAGGGCATGTGGCGTGTATAGTTGGTGAGTTTTGAATCGTCCAGTAATACTTACTGTATGATAGCAAGCATATGAGAAGCTGTTTCTTCACTAACCACCATAGATGTCACGACCCAAATTCCATTAGAGATCGCGATGGCGCCTAACATTGCTGTCAGGCAAGCCAACAATAATTGATTAACTTCACTACTCATTTTAGTATTTTTGAAATCATAATTTCCTCCTATTAAAATGTAAGAGATGAAATTTACAAAGTAAATGACAATATTTTCACATCTACAATATTGAACAACCCATAAACACCACCCAAACCCGGTGTCACAAGTGCATGAGCATTAACTAGGAAGTATGATAAAATACAAATTCTGTTTAGAATAAAAAATTAGACAGGAAAAATGTAAAATAACCCTGATGGAGACTCCGTGTGCTGCGGACTTGCAACACGGGATGCAACTCACCTAAGTCCCCCCAATAACTGCGCCTCTGCACCCACAAGGCCACTAGACATAAAACAAGTGTAGTATGAGTACATAAATCAACGTGTACCCAGTAAGTATCCAGTCTAACCTCGAAGAAGTAGTGACGAGGGGTCGACTCCAATACTCACTATGAGCTAACAATAAAATACCGATATTATAATTAAGCATGGATTGTATAGAACGGTTGTAAACTCAATAACATGAAGTAAGTAAACAATTCTTTTGTTAATAGGAAATCTCCAAATTTATTTTCGTCATTTAACATTTTGTATTCTCAGGCAAATGCAGCAAATATCGATCATTATTAATTCCAAAGATTTATCATGCGCAAACAATGCCGAGGTCGTACGGCCCAATCCAACATAAATATTTAAACTATGCGCTGCTGAGGGTTGAACGACACGAACCATAGATGCATCTATCTGCTACCGAGGCGTTCGGACCGCTCCACAAAAGAAAATACTTTAAAGAAACACATCTTCTCAATAACAGTAAGTGTCCCATTCACAATTTCAAGTAAATGAAATTTAACCTTTTACAATTCTTTTACGATTCATCAAAAAAAGGCATAATAGTAGCAATTAAGTCATCAAGTAGGGGCAAGCATTGCAAGTATAGCATGATATGGGTCCTAGACTACCCGGACAATAGCATAATTAGTAGCTACGTATGGACTCTCATCACCTCGTGCGTACATAGCCCCCACAAATAGGAGCACATATCAATCGATCCACCTATAGGGTTACTTCCCTCTTACAAGGTTAGAAAAGAACTTACCTTGCTCCGAAATTCTATAACCGGCTCCAAAGCTTTTACAACAACTCAAACCGATTCCCATCGCTCCAAAACTAGTCAATAAACGTGCAAATCCATAAATATATACTCTAATACTCATTATAATCCAATTTCCAACAATTTCCAACTCCGTTCAAAAAGTCGATAAGAATCATCCTTGGGCCCACGTGCCCGGATTCCGAAAATTTTCGATCGAAGATAAACTTCACCCATAACATTACTAACTCAAATATATAATTTATTCCCTATTCCATGCCCAAGTTCGTGGTCAAAATATTCATTTCTAGGTTTTCTACCGGAATCCCATATTTCAACAAATTTTCATGTCTAAATCCATATATAAACCTTATATTTAACTCGCAACTAGTAGAAATCACTTACCTCATAATAGATTATGAAATCTCCTCTTCAAAAGCTCCAAAAATCGCCCAACCAAAATGAAATATGAAGGAAAATGGGCCAAATCCTGTCTTTAAAAATGACACTGCCTAGCACTGCCCTTCTTCGCGATCGCGCAAAGGCCATCGCAAAGGCCAAAAATTCACTGCCTCTAACTTACCCTTCGCGTTCGCGTCCGCTTGGTCGCGTTCGCGGACCTTTGACCACCATACCTTCGCGTTCGCAGGACCGGCCTCTCGTTCGCGTAGGCCAAACGGCCTCAGGTCCTCACTTCCTTCTCTGCGTTTGCGTCTGCCCAATCGCGTTCGCGTAGGTCCCTCAAGTTCTTCACTGCGTTCGTGTCTCTCCCATCGCGTTCGCGTTTCTCCCCTCGCGTTCGCGATGGGTAAATCCAGCAGCCCCCAAAAGTCTCCTTCGCGAACGCATGAGGCCCTTCTTCGCGAACGCGAAGGACACCGATAGCAGCAACAGTAGCAGCAAATCATTCCAATTTAGTCCGAAACCACTCCGAAACACAACCGAGGCCCCCGACCGGTCTCGTAACATAACACAAACTTGCTCGAGGCCTCAAATCACATCCAACAACATCTAAATCATGAATCGCACCCCAATTCAAGCTTAATGAACGTTAGAACTTCAAACTTATACATTCGATGCCGAAACCTATCAAATCATGTCCGATTGACCTCAAATTTTGCACACAAGTCACATATGACATTATGGACCTACTCCAACTTCTGGAATCGGAATCCGACCCCGGTATCAAAAAGTCCACTCCCGGTAAACTTTCCAAAAACCTTCAACCTTCCAACTTCGCCAAATGATTTTGAAATGACCTACAGACCTTCAAATCCGCATCCGGACGCCCTCCTAAGGCCAGAATCACCATACAGAGCTATTCCCATACTCGGAATCCCAAACGGACATCGATAACATTGAAATACACTTCAACCCAAATTTATGAAATTCTTCCAAAATACCAACTTTCCACAATAGGTGCCGAAACGCTCCCAGGTCATCTAAAACCCGATCCGGACATACGCCCTGGTCCAAAATCATCATACGAACCTGTTGGAACCTTCAAGTCCCAATTCCGAGGTCGTTTACTCAAAAATCACACCTTAGTCAATTCCCCCAACTTAAAGCTTCCGAAATTAAAATTTTCTTTCCAAATCAACTCCGAACTTCCAGAAATTCAATTCCGACCACACGTACAAGTCATAATACCTGAAGTGAAGCTACCATGGCCTCAAACCGCCACTCGTCGCGCTGGAGTTCAAGACGACCAGTCGGGTCGTTACAATAGATGTCCGTTTCTCCTTGCTAAAGAGGGATAAAATAGGAGAAGAGATGATATCATGACTTGATCTTAGGAAGTACAGGTTTTACTTTGATCCTTGACCAATTAGATAACCCCTGGGGTTGATAACTATCAATTATGGGACTATATTTTTTGATTTCAAGCTGTTGCTTCCGGAGTTACCTGTCATTTCTAGAATGACATTTTGAACCTTTTTTTTGATACGTAAATATCATTTTATTCATGTAACATCACTATGTTGGTCCCAGGTATGTACATGGTATAAGCATCGAGATTGAGAGGGAGGCGGGGAGAGGAGGGAGGACTGGCGGGCTGGTGGGATGTTTCTCCTGAATAACATTTTCAAAAAGAATGAAAGGGTTCGGAGACAAGGGTCAAACCTTTTAATTTTAGGTCTCAATTCAAACATCGATTTCTATAGTTTTTAAAATAAAATTTTGATAATTAGTAACTTGTTCAAAAGTACCCTAAATTGCAACTTTTATATTTTAAAAGTAAAAAGGGATGTATCAAAAAGTTGTAGTAAAAAAAAGGCTTTTTAATTCCCCTACTAGTAATAGTATTATATAAAGCGGAAAATAGGGAGTACTGTTCTTTATATCACAGCAACAAGTGTGTGCTAGCTATATACAGTGAGGAAGCTCAATTCCTTATTGAGGTTGGGAATTGATAAAGTCAAATAAAGATTCTTTTATGAACGTTGTTCATTGTACAGCAAAACAACCAAAAGATACAAGCATATGTATTTGAAACTGCTTTATGTTCAAAGGACTGCTTGGTTCTCTCCTTCCAAACAACCCAAAAAATTACTTGCGCAAATACTGCCCTGTATGCTTCAACTTTCCTTGTTTCATTTGCTCCCTGACACTTTGTTCCTACCTGTCTAGATACTATTGGCTGTCTCTGGCATTTTCAATTTCAAAGGTTTGAAATAGGTTTCACAATTGAATAGCAATCTAGCAACGCAGAATAGATGGTCTGTGTCTTCCATCTTCTTTCCGCACATATAACATCTGTTGCCTAGAAGATTACCTCCCCTTTGCGGATTTGGCTGAAGTTAACTTAGTCCAAGATCAGTAATTCCTCCCTGCCTCCTCTCCTCTCTTCCGTTTTGACTTGGAAAATTCACAGAAGCTGTAAATTGATGAGCATTCTAACATGTGGAGAATTCATATGGGGTAAGCTGGTGAAAACTTTCTTCTTCATGAGTTGTCACTACAAATGTACATGGTGATGCTGCAGACATTTAACCTACAAGATTCATTTCTCTAAACTTTTCATTTAACTTTGTGCATTGGACTCGTAACAAACATTTTCATACTTGTTTGTTTCTCTCTCTGTCTCCTTTTTTTTCCCGAGAAATAGTGTAGATTGAAAAATAAAATCAGCATAAAAAATTCGTAATATATGATGTGAGATTTTGAACCAGTATAAAAAACAGGAGGCATTAAATAGAGATGAGAAAAAGGCAAGTATAGGATGAGGAATATAACTTCCTTTGTTTTGATGCTTTGGCTGTTGAATCTTAGGCTTCTCCAAATTATCAACTCTTTGATTAGAAAAATTGTATGTCTGAAGAGGAGGTATACTAAGGAGAAACTTCTCAAATGGGAAGGTCTAGGATACAAGGTTTTCTAATGTGCATCTTTCCTTTTTGACTTTATTGTTGTTTTAGGGAAATAAAATCATGTCGGAGGGTAAAGTTGAAAACAATTCTAATATGCTTATATTTGCATTTAATTGTTTGAATTCCGGAGATTGGCAGTAAAGGAGATCTTTGTAATGACATTAAACTAGAGGGTAAGTCTTAGATGTTTCACAAACTATGGGAAGGTTAATTTAGTTTTGCCAAACCGGAGGTGATGCCTCACTTATTCACCTTTTTTCTTATAGTTCTTTCTTTCTCGTCTGAAGTTTGCTTCACAACTCTAGTTTTACGTTCTTTGTTTCAGCATGCAGTTGCTGCTATACTAAACTGCCTTTTTGGTATACTCATGTTCAACTTTTTATGTGCTTGCCTTGGGATTAAACAAAAGTACTTACTATTGTAGCATGTTATCCTAGAACTTTCCACTCTCTTGAGAATCTTAAGTGCAATTTACAGTACAGAAAATCTGCTTCTATTTGCAAGTTGAATCGCAATTGGTTGACTGGCTTAGAAGCTCAATTATGTTAGCAAATGACTGAACGGGATACAATAATAAATTACCCTTGGTGGACTCGTCACCTCCACTTTTTTCCCCAGATGCTGAAGTTTTAGCTCATCTTTTCCCTAAACCTTATTCCATCTCTCATTTCGGTTTAAAAATTTTCAGTCGGTGTTTACATGATATCAGGAAATTTGACTTGCATGACATTTGGCTCAGTTCTATAAGAATTAAAAAATTTCTGATTAGTCTTTGAGAACCATACTGGAAGTCAGTTACTCAAGTGCCATGCTTGTATTTCGGCAAAAACCAAATTGATCTAGGTCTTCAAAGTCGTCAAAGAAATATAGGTCTTTGATATGTTAAATACTACAAAAAAAGCATCTAACTACAGCTCCTAGTTAGTAGGCTTGTCCTTTGATTTTGATATCCATGCTAAACATTTATCCTGCATAGTGCAGGACACTTAGTGTGCTTCAAATCTAAGTAGTAACAATTTACGCTTATTGTGCCGCAAATCTGTGTGATAACAATCAAACCCATCCACAGTTGTGAATCTGATTGATAAATGAATCGGTATTTCATTCGCCAACCACATTCTTGACCGAGGCAGTTATGCAATGGCATTTGCTTCTAAATGGGGTCGCTGAGCTACAAAAGTTATCTTTTTGGTTGAATGCTTTTCTGAAGATGTGATTAGTTGATGCAGAAACTTTTGTCTAAATTAGTGGATACAAAATTTGTCATGTGGTAATTTAGCCATACCTCTGCTTGCTTTTCCTACGTATCCTCGTAAAGTAACTACTGCTTCCTGTACAGTTTTGTTGGTTTTGTAGTAACTACTGCTTCCTGTACAGTTTTGTTGGTTTTGTTTGTCATACTCACCATTAGATCTTGTGAAGCAGGAAATTTTGGAAACACGTGAGAAAGCAAAGCCTCATCTGTGGTCATTTCGAACCCCAGAAGAAGCCGCGTCTCATTGGAGAGAACTCTTTGACCATCTCGAGGAAGAGTAAAATATACCTTCTCCATCGATCCCTTATTAGTTGCTAAGACCTTTTCATCAGACATTTGCCCATTGATACGAGAAAGATCTTTGTCTACTCATTAGAAATAATTCTCTTCCCATTGATTCATGCTTCAAACATGTTATAGAGTGCATGTTATTATCAAATTAAAGAGTGGGTTTCTGAAGAGAGGCACCAGATGTTTAGTATAGGAACTTTATGTTGTAAAATTCTCTTTTTTTGTTTTGTTTTTGAGAGAGAGAGAGAAGCAGCATGAACGAAATTCCAACTGTCTTAACCGTTGGAGCAAGCTGACTTTCTGATCCGGATGAAAAATATTGAGCTTAGCACAACAATATAAAGAGAGAGAGGACAAAGCATTATTCATCTTTCTTTGATGTTGTTTTAGTGCATGTACACTGTGCTTCTGGGACTCTCACTGTTTGCTGAGTGACAGAAACAAGAAATGTCAATTCCAATGTCTCCTAGGAGGCATCATAATAGAGGGTCCTTAGACTTGATACCCGATTTCTCAACAATGGGAGGTCCTAAGACAGTCATAGTCACAGTCTTCATGAGGGTTTCTCTATGCTGTCCTTGTTTTGAGACATTATGGCTTAGGGGTTATCCCTGGTAACAAAAAGAAGGAATAAATAAAACTCAGGGTCCAATACCATGACAACATATTATCTTTTTTCGACGGATAGTTCAAGTAGGGTGACATTCGTGTTCCACCCAAGTTTTGGGGTGTGACAAGTTGGTATTAGAATCAGGTTTAAGTATGTTGTTTTATTTTTGGTTGCCCACCTGGTGTCTGGTATCCGTATTGGAATATGATTATATTCGAATTCGCGTCGTGTAAGGCCCATTTAAGGGGGAAGCGCTCACTAACAAGATTTTTTTCAGTACCCAGAAATTGAACCCGAAACCTCTGATTAAAGGTGGAGGAATTCTATCCATTCCACCACAACCCATGTTGGTGGTTCAAGTATGTTGTAGAGAGTCATGAGTCATGTCTAATAGCAAAGGCGACGTCAGAATTTGAAGCTAATGGGTTTGGGATTCTATTTATTTTAAGTTACTAAGTTCTAAATTAATAATTTGTATATATTTAATGAACGTTTAAAGACAAATACAGAGGTCGGAAGCTCTAGCTCTGCCCCTGTCTGGTAGAGTTCTAGTTATGGGTATGTCATGCATCACACTAATATCCTTATATCCGGGAACTTTCTAATGTCAATCGTGACCCACTCCAATTTTAGAAAGAAAAGAAAAACATCATTATCTACAGTCGTATTTGATGTGCTGTGCGTGTGATGCACCTTGTGTCCATATCAAGTTTAATTGGACCTTTGAAAAGTCAAGAATGGTCGCGTTGAGTTGAAGTAAAGAGAGTAATGTGAAGGGCTTTTCCCAAAAACTTTGAATGCACAGGAGTTGCTGGCATAATTGAAGGGCTAACAATTTTGAAAATCTTTATATTAAAGTGAGCAGAAAGGGTAATCAATTGAGAAAACGTGCCTTTTCTCTGTACAAAACAAAGTCAATATGTTCAAGTCTTGTTGTAACTTAATTGTGGCGGCTGAGCTGACCAAATATTAAATTAATTTTGTCTAGTCTTAAACGGTTCTTTTATTACTACATTTACGCATGATGTAGTAACTCAACGACGTTAACCAAAATTCAATATAGAAGTGATATATGTTCCATTTCTAAGTTGCGCGGACTCTACGATTTTAGTGCCGTCCCTACGAGACGGGAGCAGGATACATCCCGGATTCGGTCAGCTGATTTCCGACACTTTAAACGGAGGCCATCGACAAGTTTGAGAGAAAAATTGACTCAAAATCAAAAATAAAACAGATTTAGGAGAATAAAAGAATAAAGTCCATCTTGGAGAATGACATATTGAATTCTGCAATATTCATGTAAGTTTTTCATAGAATATCTCTCAAAATTTACAATATTTTTATAGCTCTATTTTTTATTAGCCGAATCCATGCACCCGTATCCATATTCGAAACTTAGTTCCATTTAAATGTCTCAATTCAGCATCATTGTATTGAGACTCCTCAGCAGAGACCCATAAAAACTCCATTTCATTACCTACTTACCCTACCACATTAAAAGAAATTGAAGAGAAAATAATAAAAAGGTTTGTTTCAGCATTTACATCTATGTATTTAATAATTAAAGTCATTTTTTTATTGGAAAAAATTCATTGACAAAAAGAAAAGGAAGCTAGAGATAGCGAAAGTGTTACTAGTTGGCTAGATATGTTTCAGAACAAACCTGGAATATATTTTATGTCAAGAATATCTGAATCATTAATCGAAACAATGCAATACCCAAAATATTTTTCGTGCAAGTCAAATGGAATCGAATGATCAGCTTATTGTAGGTAACTTAAACAAGGCAATTAATATATTACTCATCCACTTTAATTGATTCTTTGGATGTTTTCATACATATTAAGGAATTCAACTTTTAGCATTAATTAACAATAAAATTGACTATATTAATCTTAGTTTGTTCATTAAAAATATAACAAATACTCTTTACTCCAAAGGCAACATTGAGAAAAAAAGAATTAATTTCTTTTGATATCTGAAAAAATCAAATATTATGGACCTTAAAAAAGATCAAAAAATTAATTAAAATAGACCGGTAAGAGTATATTATAGAAGGACTCTTTTTACTAGAGGATATTCTTAGAATTTAATAACTAACACGGAGTTGATTCAAATGTTTTGCATTAATTAATGATAAGTAAACTAAAAAAATTTGTTACAAATTACCAAGACAATTTGGAGGAAACTATTTATTCTCAAAAGAAAAATACTGTGAACCTTTTAATTCCTGTTCCTTTGTTTTTGGAGGGTTGGTTGGATTGATTAGAAGCATGAGTAGAATCTTTTCTTACTATTAAAGGAAACTTATGGATTGCTAATAAAGAAAAGTCGTTATTACTCCCTCGTTTTATTTTTCTTCTTTTGCCAAACTTATCCACTTGTGACTCTGTGTGTGGATAAGATTTGAACAAATACGTTATCTTTTCTTGGGCCCTCGTACAAATATTTGGTCCAATTTTGTCATCAATGTGATTGTTTTCTTGTTCAAAAGAGAAGTATAGTACATATTAAGTAGCCTCCAAAAAATATCAATGTGATAGTGAACGTGAAAACAACACATTACACAGCCGACATGAAAGGATGCTAATTCTTGTTTATTAAGTCAATCCATAAGCTAATTATGATTAACTAGTTACTTAATTATGAGGGATCACTCCGACCCCTCTTAATTTTTCTACTTAGAAAAAATGTTTCATTACGTATGACTTTTCTATTGACACTTCTTCTTTTGACATTTAACATTCATGTGATTACAAGGAACATGTTACTACTTACTCAAACCATTTCTGAACTTAGTTTTGCGTTCAAATTAATTCGCCACTCAGCTTCTACGTCTATCATAAAGTAGAATTATCACATGACTAAAAAGTAGATCAATTCAATCCAATTCCAATTTGAAAATCGATGAACTTGAGAAGTCGACAAATAAAAGATATTATATTCTTGAACATTTTATTTTTATTACTTTAACTAATTAAAATATTATATTTTCTGAATTTACTAGTTTGTTGGTAAGTTCCATAAAACTGCTACATGAGTGTCCATTCAATAAAGATTACCTACATTTATATAGTACGAGAGTTTCGCCCCTACTACAATTAAAAGAAAGGTAAAAAATATTTTTTTTTTGTTAATCATTGTTCCGCTACCGATGCGGGCCGAGATTTGCACCGTGATATCCGATGGGGTGCGAATATTGCGGCCCTCTGTTGGTCGTGGGTAACCGTTATCGTATCTTCCGAGGTCTCAGGATCAGAGAAGTAATGTCTTATCAAGCCCGGTGACGACCACTCTGTTCGGACCTTAGAATGAGGCGTTCCGACTTTGATTCCGACCCCGTATAATCGTGTCTTTGCTTCGTTTGACCCCGTATAGGTTACCCCCAATTTTACCTGTATAAAGATAGTCCCCTCGTTCAGTTTGCCGAAGTGATGGGAAACGATAGATGTTCCCCGGTTCCTTCCTTCGTACGTTACAACCGGAACGAAAAATAAGCCGAAACGTTCCATTAGTCATGTCGTTCTAACTTCGGACACATGTCAACTATCGGCCTGTTGCTTCTGAATGCGAAACATCGCGTACTACCCCCTATAAAAGCTTCTATCCTTTGCTCTTTTTCCACTTTCTGGTCCAAGCTTCCATCTTCGAATTTTTTAGCTGTTACCAACTCTTCACACCTTCATAACTTCATCTTTGATCTGCAAATCCTCATATTTGTTCTTAGGTTCTTACCCCATATCGCTATCCTACCTTCAAATCTTCATACTTTTCTCTTCAGCCTTCAAACTTGTTCCTTCATATCTTCATACTTTTTCTTTAAGTTTTCAAACTTTCTCAGATAGTAATGGCTAAAACTTCCAAATCAATTCCTCAACAAGATGCGTCTTCGTCTTCTCACTCGTCCACAGGTACCGAGGCGGACGCTCTTAAAGTGGATGTTCTCGAGACGGCTTTGCCCGAAGCGGTTGCTCTCGAGGTCGTTGCTGCCGAATCAGCCCCACATCCCCCCATGAAGAGCTTTATTCCCGGGGGTTGCTCGACTTTAGAAGACTTCAAAGTCGAGAAGGCCTCATCCAAACAAGACCGAAGTGAAGGGGCATCGAGGTATATATGCTCTGTCGTCGAAGATACCTTTCCCATTGTCTGAGAGGATTGTAACTGAGGAGGTAAGGACGTGGTAGTCCCCAAGCTTGAGGACGACATCCCCCACTCATGTGAAGGGGTATTTAAGTGTTTACACTTACCCCTACGGGCCCGATAGACCCAATTATTTTAGGATTTTGCAAAAGATACGAGGTGTGCCTTAGGAAAATCCACCCGTCTCTTCGGAGGTTAGTGATCCTCCTCCGTTACTTTGCAAATAACACTGAATCCCGTCGGTTCACCCTCGACCACCTGCTCCGCCTATACAATCCCCAAATTTCTGAAGGGGACTAATCAAGCTCACTCGTCGGGCCAGCAAGGCCCCATTTTCTAGCATCGATGAGGATCGAGATTGAGGCTTTCAAGGGTGCTTCGTTCGAGTGAAGACCGAGGATTTAATACCTCCCGAGTTTCTTCCATTCCCCGAGAAGTGGAATGCATCTCGTAAGTGCACTTTTTCCATAAGTGTCGAGTTTTCTTTGCTTCCCTTCTTACCGTCAATATTTGTGACCGTGCTTGGGTTCCCAATGCGGTCCCCTGGATGAAAGAGTAGATCGAAGGCATCTGCAAGCAGATGCCATATTCTAAACGCTCATGGCACAAGCTTTCGAAGGGTCGATAAGAGGTCCGTTCGCATGGTAAGGCTCTTCTTAGAATAGTTAATATTATTCCCCGAACATACATAACGTTGATCCTTTCTCTTTCCTTCGCAGGTTTTCCTAAGACCACAGAACTTAGGCCGCTGAAAGGAGGCGAGGATGCGTCCCTGTCCATTGATCCCTCCTCTATGGGACAATCCGGGGCTGCCACGGAGTAAAAAAAGAAGAGCAAAAAAAATCCTCGAGCTTTGAGGGGTTCGAGGTGAAGATAAAGAAGAGGTCGGCCGCTCGGTCCCGCAAGCTCAAGAAGAATTTCGGGTTTCGGACTTCGATTTTCTTTACCGGCTCAAGGATGAGCCCAAAGAAGATGATATCTTTGTTGCCCACAGATCGGCCCCTACCGGGGAGAAGGCGACAATGGAGGGGAAGAGTCATGAGGCCGACCTTCCTCCAATTCGAGAGGCCGAGATGGAGACGGGGTCTGAGACCTCCAGAGAAGCCGCTTTTATACGGAAAGAGGCGATCAATGTGATAGGAATCATGGAGACGCCCTCCTACACCAAATCCATGCTTGAAGAGGCCCAAGCGGGCAAAGAAAAATCAAATGAAGGGGCACAAAGTGCATAAGACCCTCTCCACTCTTTCTTCGAAGGCATGGATACGTCTACATTAGAAGATTTTTTCGGGCTGGGCCACCTGGAGATACCAAAAAAGGACGTGCCTTCGGAAGCTAACGGGCCGAGCACGAGTCTAAGATTTGTGAAGCAGTTATGTGCTCGAGCGCAACAGGACGGTCATTATCACAGTCCTGGAAAATTCTCGGGTCCTATCCGCTCTGGTAGGCGTAGCCAGCTACCTTCGATGCTGGGTAACCGAGGAGGACCAGTCAAAGATGAACGAGGTCGGCACATCGAGTCCCTTCAACGAGGCACATCAGGCATAGAACCGGGTAAGGTTCTAAAACTTTCAATCTCCTCTTATGAACCATAAAAAGTTTCCCTTTAACGTTTCTTACATAGTTCCCTTTCTTTACAGGCTTCAGTGTTTTACCATGAGAGCTTCCTTCGGTATCGCTTGGAAATCAGCCAGCTCGAGTTCAACCTCAAGGAGCAGGTTTGAAAAAAGGATATGTTCAAGCTCCTTAGTGAGCAACAAGACGGGGCCATCAAGGGTCTTCAGGCCGAGCTGGACGGGGCTCAGAAGGAGTCTTCGATCCTGAGGCGGGAATATGCCGACCTGGTTGAAAAGGTAAATGTCTTTGAAGTTAAAAATGAGGAGCTAGTCACGGTGACTAAAAACACAACCTCGCAGGTCCAACAGAAGATCAACCAGATTGACCAACTCCGAGCCGAGATGAACAAGGTCCAAGCCATGGCCGACAGGTGGAAAAGCAAAATGGATCTTCTGGCTTCAGAGAAGGAAACCGCCAAGGCAAAACTAGCATCGGTAGAGCCAACTCCAGGTGGCGAAGGAGAAAATTGACAAGTGGCCTCAGCTGAACGATGATCTCCGAGCACAACTGAGCTTGGCCGTCACCAGAGAGGGATGCCCTCAGTAGAGAATACGAGGCAATGAAGTCCAAGTTGGCTATGACCTCCATCGATGCCAACGAAATGGTTTCCCAATACAAGGCCGATGTAAAGGCAGCCAAAGTCTACCTGAAGGCAAATGCCGAAGATATGAAGCGGCTATCCCGCATAGAGACCCCCGAGGAGATCCACGCACGAGGTTTTGACCTGTCGGCTGAGATCGAAGAAGGCAAAAAATCTGAAACCGAGGCGAAGAAGCTTTATGAGCCCGAAAATGCGGAAGGATTTGAGGGTTCCGAGGGTTCAAAGGTGTCACGCCCCAACCTTGGGAGGGGTGGCTGGTGCCCGGTGCCGCACTTTGGACCGAGCGAACCACTCTGCAACTTTTTTTTTCTTTGTGACTATCATGGGCTAACATGGCCACAACTCGTAATGTACAACTTGTAAGTGGGCAACACTGTATCAATAAATTATCGTTCATAATATATGAATACATATGGGCCGTTAAGGCCTTTGATATACTGTACAAACTGAACCTCCGTCTATAAAGCCTCTAAGATTATTCCACATTAAATGGGACAGGGTACCGGCTTACCCATAAGTCTGTAGTAAAACTTTGACACGATGACTCATAGACTTGGTTGCACTCCGAATGAGGTGGAGTCTTACCGATCCTTCGTTGAATGCCAATATCGTCTACTATGAGGGCTCGTCAAACTAATTATCTATACCTGCAGGCATGAATGCAGCGTCCCCAACAAAAGGACGTCAGTACGAATAATGTACTGAGTATGTAAGGCAGAACTGAAACGTAATAAAAAGTCAATATTAATTAAAGACACATATAATCAACCTGTAAGTCTGGATAGCTCTGTAAATCATGAAATATTTATAATGTCATGCATATGCGTACAAATGTCATGTAATGCATAGGTCTGTACGTATATAACATCATTAAGCCTCTGAGGGCGTCCCATCATATCATCTCGGCCACTGTGGGCAAATCACAACGTATACCAGCTGATCAGGTGGTATATATATATGGTATATATATATATATATATATATATATACACACACACACACACACATTCATATATAAGCGTATATAACATCGTATGAGTCATGGGTCAATGTACATGTATAAATGCATGAAATGCATAAGAAATATGTTAATAAGATTTTCTCAGAATGCCATAAAAATCAATACGCCTTTCGGATGAACATTATCAAGTACTTATTTTTCTGGGATCCATGAACAAAATATAATAATAATTCACACGGAGAATCAAGAATATAGACACCCCTAGTATTCTTATGAATAGAGTAATTTATGGAAACTGTGCGTTTGCTCGTTTTTTCAGTATAATTTGGGCCATGCCAAAAGAAAGAAGGGAACTTTAGCATACCTGGAGTAGGGAAAAATCCGTACGATATTCTAGAGAAAGATTGCACCGTACTTCCTTAGATCGCAAAGTCTCGCGTTATAGCGCCGACCATTGTAAATCACGTATGCAATCTCCCTGAAATGTGACACTGTATATTCTAATCTTGTTGTCTGAAATTCCTCTTCGCACATCATCTTCTTGTTTCTATAATATTCCTCTTATCAAAGATATAACTTTCTTGTGAATGTACTTTGCTTTTCTGTTTGAAGCCGTAGGAAGAAATCTTAGCGACGGAAAGAAAAAGAGTGAATGGAGGCGCCAAAATTAGTTCGCACTACTCCTTTTGACCTTCCTTCTTCAATATTTCTACCAATGGCAACTCTTGATATAACATCTCCACCTAAGTTTAGAAACTCATTTAACACATCCAACTCACAACAAGCACAAATCATTTTTTTTTATTTAGTTATCAAGAAACGAGCCAAAAGACCAACAGAACACAAAAGGCACCAGAGCTTGAAACAAGAACTTACACCAAGTTAATTCCTATAATAAGCATTAACCAATATATTCTTATAAAGTAACACATTTCCATTTAACTAATGAGTCATAAATATGGACAAGGCCTTGCTTCCACGTGGGGGTGGGGTGGGGATTAAATCTTTATCTACTTATTAGGTAATTAGGTAGTGTCTCGTTACCCGGTAATTAACCAATTAACCGTATAATTAAGAATTGTCTCAAATTACATAAAATTCTATTTATTTGTAATACACTTTATACACCTTACTATAATATACTTTACTATCGTGGTCATATGGTACCATATGAAATTAATGCATATACTATTATTTATTAAAACATCCATGTAAAAATATATATATATTCTCAACTTATAATTTTCCTAATCTCATATAAAGCGCAAAAATTCTCGTACACTAAATTTTTAAAATGGTAAAAAGATAACCTTTTTTTCTTGTGAGAAAATAATTTCTATCTTTACAATAAAGAAAAACTCATAAACATTTTTTTTTATATTATGTGTATAATTTACCATATTCGAAAATAGTAATAATGGTAGCTATCCATAATTACACTTATAAAACTTTTACTAAAATACCCCACTTAAAAGAAAATACCACATTAACATAATATCTAACGGTATCAATGTTGTTAAACTTACAGAGTCTTACAATAACATAGTTACGAATCTTCATAATCTCATGAATGGTCTTAATCCCTACTAGCTCATATTGATTATTATGACTAATTATAATATTAAATTACGGGATGTAACAAAAGGGGCCTGAGTACGAGCTTCGTACGTCTAGCCATTTTTTGGGTGACCGTAGCCTTTTGTTTTTGGGCACCATCCAATAGGTTTGGTTCTCCCGGGATCTGCCTAGTTCACACGAACTTTTTTCGGATGGTAGTCCCGAGTAGGGGTAGCCATTGGGCTTGACAGTTCCCGAGTAGGGGTAGCCCTTGGGCTCTTATGATCTGGAGTTTTAAGAGGCAAGAAAATTTATAATAGCAATGTGGAACTTTCTTTTATTTAAATGTGTAAAGTACATGATAAAAAATTGTATCATGTCTAAGGTGGGCTACATGGGCACGGTTCTTACGGTCGTTTGGACCTTTCAATGTATCCTAACTGCCGAGCCTTAGCTACTCAAGTACGAGGTGTCCTCCCTTCCTTTCTAAGAACCTTAACCCAGGGATGATAGCCACCAGTATTCGAGGTCGAGCTTGAGAGGGCTCGAATACTATTGATGCACAATGAACGCCCATTGACTCCAGTTTGAGACCAACCTTGGAATCTAAGTTAGCACGTTTTACTGTTGTCTCGTTAAAAACCTTGTTGAAAAAGAGTGAAACATGTGCTATCAGACCTAATTGCCACATCCATTCTTGAGTATTTCCTGCAAGTGTTAGTTTGATTCATAACTTGATAAAAGAGTAGTTGAGATCGTATCTTAGCAGTAGTTTCATTTTGTGTGTCACATTGCAATTGTTCGGTAATTGCACACCGTTTCCCGCTTTGAGTTTGTATGAGCCTTTATCGGTAATTTCGATGATTCGATACGGTCCTTCCAATTCGGTACCAGCTTCTCCTCGTTCGGGTCCCGAGTGTGTAATGTTACTTTCCCCAACACCAAGTTCCCGATATTGAAGTGTCGGAGGTTGGATCTTCGGTTATAGTACCTTTTTATCCGTTATTTCTGGGCGGCCATCTAGACTAGGGCAGCCTCGCGCCTTTCATCAAATAGTTCCAGGCTCGTGATCATGGCTTCGCCATTCGACTCTTCGGTCGCATATTGGAACATGAGGCTCGGTTCTCTCACTTCAACCAGTATTAAGGCTTCGGAATCATAGACCAGTGAGAAGGGGGTGGCCTCGGTACTTGATTTTGATGTTGTACGGTACGCCCACAAAACTTCGAGCAGGATTTCCTTCCATTTTCCTTTGGCATCGGTCAACCTCTTTTTTCATGTTTTGGAGAAAGGTATTGTTCGTAGTTTCTGCTTGTCTATTTCCAATCGGGTGGTAAGGTGTTGATAATATTTTCTTGATCTTGTGATCTTTAAAGAACTTATTTACCTTGTTGCCGACGAATTATTTCCCATTATCGCATATGATCTCAGCCGGTATCCCGAATCGGCATATTATGTGGTCCCAAATGAAGTCAATGAATTTTTTTTCTCGGGATTTCTCGAACGCTTGAGCTTCGACCCATTTAGAAAAATAATTTGTCATGAATAATATGAATTGAGCCTTACCAGGTGCCCATGGAAGGGATCGACAATGTCCATTCCCTATTTCATGAACGACCATAAGTATAAGACCGAATGGAGTAGCTCTCCCGATTTATGGATCATTGATGCATGGCTCTGGCAACCGTCATATCTTAGTACAAAGTCCTTCACGTCTTTCTCCATGTCGATCATGTAATAGTCGGCCCTGATTAATTTCTGAACCAAAGATTCCGCTCCTGAATGGTTCCCGTAAGTGCCTTCGTGAACTTCTCTTAAGACATATTTGGTATCTCCCGGACTCAAGCATATGGCTAGTGGGACGCCAAACGTTCTTCTGAATAGAGTCCCTTCGGACAAGCTAAACCTGACAGCCTTCGTACGTACAACTATCGATTCTTTAGTATCCGAGGGCAATTTTCCAGTTTTCAAGTAATCTATCTACTTGTTCCTCCAATCCCAAGTTAAACTCGTGGAGTTTTACTTCAGCGTGACCTTCTTCTACTACCAAATTCATGAGTTGCACTACTGTCCCCAAGCTGAACTCATCGTCATCAACCGAGGACCTCAATTTAGCCAGAGCATCAACCTCGCTAGTCTGATCTCGGGGAACGTGTTGTAGGGTCCATTCCTAGAATTGATGCACCGGTCCCTGTAACTTGTCTAAATACCTTCTCATTCGTTCCTCTTTTACTTTGAACGTCTCATTGTCTTGATTTACCACAAGAAGGGAATGGAACTTAACTTCGACCACCTCGGCCCTAAGGCTTTTAGCCAATTCGAGACCTGCAATTATGGCCTCATACACGGTCTCATCGTTAGTCTATTTCATAGTTCTAATAGACTGCCTAACTACATTCCTCGTAGGAGGCTTCAACACGATGCCGAGCTCCGACCCCTTTGCGTTCGAAGTGACGTCCGTAAAAATAATTCTAACAATAATTCTTTTTCGACTTCGGGAACTAAGGTCGGCGTGAAGTCTGCCACGAAGTCGGGAAAAAGTTGAAATTTTATGGCAGTTCAGGGTCGATAATCGATATCATATCCGCTAATTTCGACGGCCCATTTGGCCAATCGGCCTAAGAGCTCGGTCTTGTGCATGATGTTCCTCAGTGGGTAAGAGGTTATGGCACATATGGGGTGACATTAAAAGTATGATTTTTGTTTCCTGGAGGCGCTTAGCAAAGCGAGCGCCAATTTTTTCAGGTGAGGATACCTTGTTTTGGCCTCGCCTAGGGTTCCATTGACATAGTAAATAGGAAATTACGTACCTTCCTCTTCCCAGACCAAAACTCCACTTACCGCCACCTCGGACACTGCCAAGTTGAGGTATGGTTGCTCATCCGCCTTTAGAGTGTGGAGCAGTGACAAACTCGAAAGGTATCGTTTGAGTTCTTCCAAAGCTTGTAAGCATTCTGCGGTCCAGGAAAAATTATGCTTCTTCAACAATGAGAATCGATGGCTTTGTCAGAGGACCTTGATATGAACTGGCCTAGGGTGGTTATACACCCGGTCAGCCTCTGATCGGCCTTGACGCTGTCCACTACGGTGATGTTCTCTATGGCCTTGATATTGTAAGGATTAATCTCGATCCCTCCGATTGGATACCATGAATCTGAGGAACTTTCCTGATCTGACCCTGAATGCGCTCTTCTCCGAATTCAGCTTCATACTGTATTTTTTCAATATGTCGAAGATTTCCTGCAAATGTTTCAAATGGTCCTCTTCTCGTAGGTACTTAACTAACATGTCGTCAATATAAACTTCCAATGAATATTTCTTCGAACATCCGGTTTACTAGGCGTTAATAGGTGGCACCGACGTTCTTTAATCCGAATGGCATTACATTATAGCAGTAGGTGCAGAATTTAGTGATAAGGGAACTATTTTCTTGGTCACTCGGGTCCATCTGAATTTGGTTGTACCCGAAATAGGAATCGAGAAATTTGAGTAGCTCGTGCTCGGCTGTCGCGTTGATCATCCCATCGATGTTAGGCAAAGAAAAAGAATCCTTAGGGCATGCCTTGTTCAAGTCTTTGTAATCTACACACATTCATAGCTTATTTCCCTTTTTAGGTACTACCACTATGTTAGCTAGCATTCCGGGTACTTAACTTCCCGAATGGATCCTATTTTAAGGAGTTTAGATACCTCATCCTTGATGAAGGTTTGCTTGACCTCAGATTGTGGTCTCCTTTTCTGCTTAATCGAATGGATCTTCGAGTCCAAACTCATCTTATGAGTGGTCACCTCCGGTGGGATCCCTGTCATATCAAGATGGGACCAAGCAAAACAATATATGTTAGTTATAAGGAATTAATTAGTTTTTTCCTGAGCGCGGGAGTTAATCTCGTGCCCAGGTATACCTTTTCGATCGGGCAAGTGTTCGATCTCTATGACTTACTCCAGCTCCTCGACCGTTGATTTGGTGGCATAAGAATCATCAGGGGCAATGAACGACCTAGGGACTCCGTAATCATCATTCTCGCCTGCTCCTCGCTCTTCTGGTTCGGTCGGGGTCGGTATCGGTAATTGCTATTTAGTTTCTTCCTTCCTAGTCGACTCCGTGTTCTTTAATGTCGAGAGCGCGGGCACCGGGATCACCTCGTCGACTGTGAACACTTTTTTTACAATTGGCTGCTCTCCGTAAACTGTCTTAATTCATTCTGGCGTGGGGAACTTTAGTTTCTGGTTTAATGTTGAGGGTACTACCCTCATGTTGTGAACCCAAGGCCTTCCGAATAGGGCGTTATACCTCATGTCCCCTTCGATCACATAGAATTTGGTATACTGAATCATCCCGATGGTATTTACTAGCAAAGTTATTTCTCCTTTGGTAGTTTCGCATGCCATGTTAAATCCGTTCAACACCCAGACCGCCGACACTATTTGATCTTGTAGCCCCAACTGTTCTACGACCCTCAATGTAATGATGTTGGCAGAGCTGCCTGGATCAATCAGCACACGCTTGACTCGGGATTTGTTTATAAGTACGGATATTACCAGTGCATCATTATGAGGCTGCACGATGCCCTCAGCATCCTCGTTGCTGAACGAAATGGCTCCCTTCGGGATATAATCTCGGGTGCGATTATCCCTCGTGATGGATACTTTTGTGCGCTTTATCATGGGCCCTTGAGGTACATCGACCCCTCTAATGATCATGTTGATGACGTGTTAAGGTTCTTCTTGGTCGGTCTGTTTTTTGGAGCCCCTCTTCCTGAAGTGGTTTTTGGCTTGATCACTCAGGAATTCTTGGAGATGCTTGTTATTAAACAACTGTGCAACTTCTTCCCTTAGTTGTCGGCAGTACTCGGTCCTGTGGCCATCAGTTCCATGATACTTACACATCATGTTAAGGTCTCTCTGGTTAGGGTCGAATTGCAATGGTCGAGGCCACTTGGTCTCCTTGATATGTCCAATAGCCGATACAATGCTTGCTGTATCAACGTTAAGGTTATACTCTAACAATCTTGGAGCTTCCCTTCCCCCAAGCGGCCTGTCAAAACCACTTTTGCTCATCACACCTCGGTTATTGGGCCCTCGGTCGCTTCTCTTTTTGTTTCTTGTAGAGTTGCGCTCAGACTCGTTCTCCCTTCAATTTGCACTATATCGTTGATACCGATCTCGGATCGGCCTTGATTCATGATCGACGATTCTCTTAGGCCTTTCATCGGTTCTGATGGGATAAATGGACCCGGAAGGGGCTCCGAGTTGGTCATCCTCGACTCTGATTTTTGACTGGTACCTATTGTGGACGTCGACCCAAGTTACCGCCGGGTATTCTACCAAGTTTTATTTCAGCTGCTGCGAAGCCAAGGAACTTTGGGGATTGAGTCCCTGAGTAAATGCCTGAACGACCCAATCGTCCGCTACCGGAGGCAGGTCCATCGGTTCCATTTGAAACCTCGACACGCATTCCCTGAGCATCTCGTTGTCCCTAAGCTTAACCTTAAAAAGGTCTGATTTTCTGGTCTCGACCTTGATGACCCTACATGAGCCTTCACAAAAGCATCTGCGATCATAGAGAACGAATCAATGGAATTTGGGTTCAAGTTGTGGTACCATATCATATCTCCTTTTGACAGAGTTTTTCCAAACTTCTTTAATAACATTGACTCGATTTCATTGCCTTCCAAGTCGTGCCTTTGATGGCGCATGTATAGGAGGTCACATGCTTATTTGAATATGAGGTTCCGTTATATTTTAGAATATCGGACATACAAAACTTCTTCGAGATTGGTTTCGGTGTCGCGCTCGGAGGGAAAGGATTTTCGATATATTATTGGAGTCGGGGCCCTTAAATATTGGAGGCGCTCCTAGGATTTGATCAACCCAGGAATTATATGTCTCTCCCTTCTTGTTGTTTGCCTCGATTTTCTTTTCACCAGATTCCACTCGTTTAGTTAACGCCTCTAACATTTTCATTACTTCAGGGATGACACCAGACTCAGCTTCGCCTGGCCTTTCAATGATCTGCTCACTTCTTCGGGTGTTTTCCCGGGGCGGTTCGGGCTCAACTCTGCTGGGGCGTGACTTTGGTTTTGCAGTTGTGCTGTCGCCGCCAGCTGATCTTGCAGCATTTCGAAGATCAATCGTAGACTGATCTTGTCGCCTTTACCTTCGGGCACTCCTTTAGATGTTGATTGGGCTCCTCCGCGACCGCTGTTTTCGGGGTCGGTAGGAATGTTGGATCTACGACTGGGACGCCATTGGGATCAGGAGGGGGCACTTTATTGCTAGGCACCAGATTGTTGTTTTGTCATGATGGCCAGACCCATCCTCAATGTTTAAATGAGCGGACCGAGAATTTGACATTTTTAAGCTGACCTGAAATTGAACTTAAAGAACAAGTATAAAATAGAGTGTGGTATGGAGATTTGAACCACCACTATTATATTTAGCCCCACGATCGGTGCCAAACTGTTTACATTTAAAATGGATAACAATTAAATTTATACGCGATTTTAAGGATATGTGAATTAATTCAATACAAGTAATTGAGGATGTTACATAAATGAATAAAAGATAAAACGAATAATCAAATCAGTTGTAATGTGGCCCAATTGGAATTTGGGTTGGACAATAGTTTTGTCCTCGATGGGACCCTCGGTTTGAACCAATAGAGAATGAACAACGAACAGTAAAGCAACAATTTTGCTATAGCTAGAGAGCAGTAAAAATAAAATTATATTGCTTTGATATGCGTGTTACAATGTGTCCATTCAATAAATACTTCCCCCTTATATAGTAGGAGAGTTTCGCCCTAGTACAATTCTAAGAAAGGTAAAAAAATCTTCTTTTTCGTTAATTACTGATCCGCTACCGATACGGGTCGAGATTTACGCCGTGATATCCGATGGGGTGCAGATATTGCTGCCCTCTGTTGGTCGTGGGTAACCATTATCGTGTCTTCCGAGGTCTCGGAACTCGTTTCGGGATCAGAAAAGTAATGTCTTATCAAGCACGGTGGTGATCACTCTGTTCGGACCTTAGTGCAAGGCGTTCCGACTTTGATTCCGACCGCATATAATCGTGCCTTGGCTTTGTTTGAATCTGTATAGGTTACCCGGTTTTATTTGTATACACTTCTGAGGAAACAACACAAAGAAAATGTTTTTGATGTGAGGTCATTTATAATGCTTCTTTGACTAATTGAATGTCCTCTTAAATAAGTAACTGCACTCCCTATATCTAAGGGAAGAATAGTCCCCAAGATTTTTCAAAGGATAGAGATGCATATAGTTATACCAAATTTAGAGTTTATCTACTTCCATTGAAAATATCATACCACACAAGTCATATTCTAATCATATCAATCACTTCCACTCCCAGCATACAAAACCAACAAACATATTCCCACTCCAACAATGGAAATACAATACTACTTTTTCTGTTTTAATTTAGATGACACACTTTCTTTATTAATTCGTTTAAAAAAGAATGACATATTTTTATAATTGAAAATAATTCAACTTTAAACTCTTCATTTTATCCATTTTATCCTTAATGAGAAACTTTTATAATTACACAAATGTCATTGCCCCACAAAACTTTTACCTCTTAAACTTTTAAGACCACAAGTTTCAAAAGTCTTTTTTTTTTCCTTAAACTCCGTATCAAATCAAACTACTTCATCTAAATTGAAATGGAGGGAGTAACTTATATAGAAGGGGTGCAGTTATGGGGCCATGCACCTGGTGCATAAATGTGAATGGGGTTTACTTAAACGATAAAGGAAGAAAAAGGCATTATGATGCACCGAGCTCCCGCTAGCTAGTGGCGGAGCCACGTTCAACGAGGAGTGTCAATCGACACTCTTTCGTCGGAAAATTACATTCTATTGCTAGATAAATCTTTTTATTCATTTATATTTATTATATATTGACTCTCATTGATTTTACAGTGTATTTAAATTCTTATATTTTGATACCCCTTAGGGGTCGTTTGGTACGCGGATTATTATCCCGAGATTATAATTCCAATATTAATTTATACCATATGAGAGATGGGATAAAATAATCCCACATTTGATGGGATAAGATGGGATATCCTGGATTAAGTCTAGGATTAAATTTATACCTTGTTTGGTTGGCGGTATAAATTTATCCTGATTTGATTTTACATCTTATCCCACCTTATACCTCATACCAACCCTTTAGTGAAAATCCTAGCTTTGCCACTGCCGCTAGCATGGGTTCAAGGAAGGGCCAGACCTTATTGGAATTACTATAGCAAATCTTACATTACATTTTCGCTTGGGTCTAATGGATATATTGTAGCCAATCTAACAATGCATTTTTACAAGAAACATTTTCACGTATTGAACCCGTGAAAACTGAAAGTGGTTACGGAGGACAGTTATAGGAACAAGAACTAATACCAGATTCAAGATCCTAATCTCAAACACATCTTGCAAATGCATTTAGGACTTGTACTCTCAAGCTTGTTAGATCTTTGAACTAATAACATGGTCATAATCCAATAGACAACAGCATAATACAATAAGTATGTTCTCTGCACATCCGAATTGCCCACTAGACTGTTATTAGTTCTACTAAAACTCAATTATACATTTAAAAGTGGGGGGGAAAAAAATTACACTTTCCTTATTGCTGCTAATGATACAAGAAACCATATTTCCATCATATTGGGGCAGAAAGAAAGTAATTTACTCTCTTCCCTCTTCCCATCTAACTTCACCTAATACTATCTGTACAGAAACCTAGTTCATGTTGTCCCATTTGAATATTGCAGCTGTTTACTCGGACACGAGCATTTCGCCTTTTTGTCGTTCAGTGTCTGCATTAAAAAGGTGGAAATTTGGTGAGACTAACATAAATGTTGGTGAGAGATTCATGTGAATCTTTGATGGAGAAAAAGCAAAAATTTCTTTTCTTGGTAGTTACCTGGACTTGTTTCTGAAGGTCTTTAATGTAATCAACTGCCAAATCTAACATATCAGCTGTGTTGGTTTGCTGCCATTTCATAAAACAAGAAAACATGTGAGCTTTCCTACCTTCTTTTAGAAACAAAAACAGAAAAGATACACTGAATTCCAAGAGCAAAAGTCACAAGAATTTACCTTATCCATATTTGGGAAAAGATCTTGAAGTTTTTTCATCCTTTCACTAATCCGAGTCCGTCTCATCTAGAAATTATCAAGAAGAAAAAGGAGATTTAAACTTTACTTCAACATAACACTAGCTAACAAGAATTTGTATGGTAGTGTGAACCTCAAGAATAAACATGATTAATTGGAAAAATAGGTGACAGGACAGAATTTTACCCTCTCTGCAATACTTCTTGGATGAGTAGCACAGCCTCTTTTGGCACGGATTTTGCAAGGTACTGAATCTTGTTGAAACTGCAAGTATTTTTCTATGGCAGCCATCTCAGAAGATGTCTTAGGCAAGCTTAAATGGTGAGTTAAACCAGAAGTAGTGAAGTTTCTTGAATCACCATTCTGAAATAATAAAAGAATGAACATTTATTAGTAAAAGAAACAAAAAACAAGGAGATTAACAACAAATCCAGAAAAAATAGAATAGGTACCTGACTGGTTATTCCATTGAAATCATTAGAAAACACTTTGAGATCACCATCTCTATTTCTCTTTAAAGTATGGAAGGAAGAGTCATTCCAAGATTCATTCTCAGCAATGCTAGGCATGAAATTTGAGGTAGAAGATTGAGCAGATGAGAAGCTCATATTAGCCCCACTACTTGCTCTATAGTTCCCAACTTCTCTCGTTATATCAAATCCTGAAAATATGCAACAAACTTCTTATCCATCCATTCTTGATTACAGTAGTAAAACTATCTCAAAATAGCAAATCCATCATTCAATACATTACAAATTCAAGAAAAAATAACAATCCCTCCAATCAATTCTCAAAATAACCAAAATTTCCCTCTCTTTTCACCTGGATCGAATCAACAAAGGCAAAATTTTCCTATTTTCTGCAGATCCAGAAATAGGAAGGGGAGCCTTGGAGCAACGGTAAAGTTGACTCAGTGTGAACTATAGATTACAAGTTCGAGTCATGGAAGCAACCACTAATGTTTGCATTAGTATAAGCTGTCTATATCACAAAAGGGTGCGGCCTTTCCCCTGACCTTGCGTAAACCCGGGATGCCTTGTGCACTGGGTTGCAGATCCAAAACTAGCTAGAAGTCAACTCCCCAAGTACTACACCAATAGTCACATAATCTACTAACCAAAAGTTTAAACCAATCAAATCCTCCCTAAATCCAACTAACTTCATAATTAATTAGGAAAAACCAACCAATTAGCACTTACACATCAAAATTAAGCTGAAAAAGTTTTCATAAACTTAACCAACAAAAGTTAAAGGGTAAATGAGCATACCATTGAAAAATCCAGCAGGTGAACTGCTTTGCCTAATAAGATTATTAGAGCCACCACCATTTCCATTACTCAATCTCACTCCACTTTGCATTTGCACTCCTACACCATATGATCCCATAGCAGAAGAAGCAAATTTTATATCCTCTCCAATCTCCTGCTTCATAGAAGAAGAAGAACCAAACTGCAACTGATTTTTGCTGATCTGATCATTCAGATCCCGAGTACCAGAAACTGTAACATTATTATTATTATTATTAACGTTGTTGTTGTTGTCGTTGTTGTTGTTCAACAAGGCAGTGAACATGGATTCAGAATCCGAACTCGAAGATCCATCATGAGTAATAAAATTTTCACCGGAATTATTGCCGTCTCCGTCAAGAATTCCGGCGAAAAACGAGCTCGGAGCTGACCTATACCTCGTTAGCCCCCCACCATTATTATTACTCTGCTGCTGCTGCTGATGGAACTGAGATGACTGTTGTTGAAAATAATCAGAACACAGGATTTCTTTGTTCCTTAAGAACTCAGTTTCCATTCCTTGTAATTCACCACCATTCTTGAAATTTGAAGAACCACCACCACCACTTGAAAATAAGAAACTATTAAATTTGTCCATTTCTCTTGAAATTGGCTCTGTGCTACTAAACATGATCAAGATTTTCTCTTTCTTTTTTTGACAAGAATTTCAAGAATATTATGTATAGAACAAACAATGGAACAAAAAAGGTACCAATTTATTTTTAGAAAGTTAAGGATCTATGGATTCAAATCTTTCATGAAATTTAGTGAAGAAGAAAGAAAATAGCAGAAAATGGCATATGAGCTAGCAAGCAATTTATGGAGGTGATTTGATGGTGACTGGTGCGTGCGCGAGAATAAAATGACCAAATTATCCTTGGTTGACAAATTCGGTTACCTTTTTTACCCTTTTTTTGTCTTTTTGGTTCAAAGGGAATGGCTTTAGGTTTATTTAATTAATCCTTGATTTAAGTTATCTTAATATTTTTATTGAAGCCTAGCTTAAGGATAAAGTGAGATTAGCTGTGTTGTTGTCCTGTTCCTGTTAAGTTCCAAACAAACGTAACAAATACAGATTTGGACCGTTCTTTGAGGAAGAGAAGAGGCAACATGTGATTTATAATCGTTTCGTCACAACTTGTAGTTATTCTACTTAATTTATTCACGTAATTTTAATTTTCGTCGAAGGTTACCCAATAGTAAGACAAATAATATTGTTTTTCGAAAAATAGAGTTTAATTTTTAGTGTTTTGATTAACCGTAAATAACTATATATATATATATATTTTGAGAGGGAAAAAATAATAGTAACCCTCAAAAATGTCGAAACTGATTCATGTAAACCTTTATGTTGTATCAACTTTTGTCTATCCATAATTAATCTAATCATTATTTCTTTTGATGAACGGAGATTTTATTTTTATTATAATCAAGATGTAAATTATAAAAAAAGAAAAGAAAATTATGATGAAATATAATACGTATACGATCTTATCTTAAATCTAAATCACGTTTGTAAGATTGAGAATTTTTAATAGAAATTTCAAAAAGGAAAAGATGCCAATATTGAAAATTTTCTTATGATCCTCCGAAGGAAATATTTGATTTATTATTTTGGCCAAGCGATTATTAGAAACTATTGGCTTTTGGGGCCAAAGTTTGTTGTAAATAGAAAGTTTCTTTTCTTGTTTTCCCATTTTATCAAAAGAGGGTTGACTCAAAAACAGCTTACTAAACAAAATCAGCAGAGTACGTGGATTTAGCAAAACCAGGTAGAAAAACAAAGTTCATTAAATACATGTCTGTGCATAGTATTATTTTACAGAAATCCCTTCAGTCAAAGAAGGAAAATTTTCAAACTTTGACTTTTCATATCTGCAAACTTTTTTGGAATGGAAAGGGTCATTCTTGAAACCTACAAAAAAAATAACAAGATTATATTGATACAAAAAGTTTACTAGGTAACTTTCAATTTACAGTTTATACGTTCTGTATTTAATTGGGAACTTAATATAAAGCTGTATTAGAAATTTCATATCATCTTGAAACCTACCTGTCGAAGAAAAATCATATGACTGAAAATGGAAATGGATGATAATTAATCATAATAAAGTTACTTATTTAGAAGACACTGCCGATTAGGGAATCAAAGTTGTATAGTAGAATTTCGAAAATGGATAATTACGCTACTGGTATCTCAGTATATTGTTAGTGTCAAAAGCTAGTGGAGTTTTAGTTAGAACTAGTATTAGTACTCGTGCGATGTGCGGACACAAATCATGTCAAATGGTGATGTAGGTTGTTTAAATCATGTGCGAATAACCTTAAAATATATACCTCTCAGATAAAAATTATATAAAATTAATAGATATTAACTATGAAGCAGGATATGAAATTACTGTTCAAATCTCGTAGAGGACTGTTAGAACATGCACAGCGGAAGCAAGCATCCAAACCATGCATCAAATACATGTACACTAAATAATGATATAATCACAAGATTAGAAGCACTAACCTCTTGAAATCGTTGCACAAATCTTCCAAACAGTAAGAATCCAAGGCTGCAGTCTTCTGCTATATGCCTAGTAAAACCTTGGACGATTTTGTTTTTGGGTGGGCAAAAACAATACAACTCTCAAAAGTGAGTAATTATGTGAAATTAATCTTCTTTAAGTAGAGTTATTTTTTGGCCGAAATTGTGCTACCAAAAATGTGTAGGCTTCTGCTTTTACAAGTAGAATCTCACTCCAGCTCTACAAGATGATTTTTCTCCCAAGTCATTTTTTTCCCAAGTCTTGTTCAAGTTTTTACTAGGTATAGCAGGGACCACAGAAATAATAAGAGGCTACCAATTATAGCATTAATTCAAAATTAGCATAAATTAATTCTTACTATAATTAATTGTAATTTATTCCACTAAAAACTGCAATTGAACTCCTCAATATGAATTTCGCAAATTCAATAACACTTATTTTAACTCCCCATGTTAAGATCTCAAATACCAGTTAATCAAATTAAATCACTAAAAATTTAATTTAATCAACTAATTAAATCCTTTAGAATTCCGCTTAAACTATTTCATGTGACGGATACAAAATTCACCGGTCGGGTTTTCACATGAAAACTTATAAGCTCACATAAAGGGGTATCATCAAACTCGGAACCGAGTCATGGATTCTATCAACTAATTATTATTCACAAATATTATTTGTTATTGTCCAATCTATTAGGCATACANTTATTCGTTATTGTCCAATCTATTAGGCATACACTAACTCTGAATAGAGTCGTACCTTTTGATAAATCAAAACAATAAATAAATTACATTGATCATAATAATTATATCAAGATTAGGAGTATAAGCTCATTTAATGAATTTAGAGAAAATGGTTTATATATTCGGTAAAAAAAAAATTTCTCTACTTGGTCCGTTCAATATACACTGAGTATACTAGCACAAGAAGTCGGAGTAAAACCACTCCCATAATCAAGACAAATTATACTATAATCTTGTGCTACAATCATCAAGATATTTTGTCCAACAATATCTTTGATTGTGAACATAGTTTATTAATTATGAGAAACCAATAATTTAATCTTCTGTGCATGAGCTAAGACTCCATACACTAAATTGTCTACTACATAACTAAAAGGAATAAAACAATTAAATAAACAATTGTTCCATAAAGAATAAAACAAAATACTATGTCTAAACCGCATGGTTAATAGTATATCCCAACAATCTCCCACTTAGACTCATAACCATGCGTCTACTATTCTAACACCCATTCCTTCTACATGCTTGTCAAAAATCTTCTGTGTCAAGCTCTTTGTAAACGGGTCTGCCAAATTGTCCTCTGACGCAATCTTCAACACTCTTGAATCACCTCTCTAGGTTATGTCCCGAATTAAGTGATATTTACGCTCAATATGTTTACTCCTTTTATGACTTCTTGGTTCCTTTGAGTTTACAACTGCACCACTATTTTCACAATAAAGTACAATCGGTGCTTGAACCGAAGGAACTACATTAAGCTCTTTCAGAAAGTTCCTGAGCCAAACAGCCTCTTTAGTTGCCTCAGATACAGCCACATATTCGGCTTCCTGGTGGAATCAGCAACACACGATTGCTTGATACTCCTCCAACTTATGGCTCCACCTCCTAAGGTAAAAACATATCCTTAGGTAGATTTTCTAGAGTCTCTATCTGACTGGAAATCTGAATCAATATAGCCAATGGGCGCAAGATCACCAGAGTGATACACCAACATATAATCCCTAGTCCTTTTCAAGTACTAGATTATATGCTTAATGGCAGTCCAGTGTTCTCGTCCAGGGTTAGACTGAAATCTACTAACCATGCCAACAACAAAGCAGATATCAGGTCCAGTACATAGCATAGCATACATGAGACTCCCTACAGCAGAAGCATAAGAGACCTCCTTCATCTTTTCTATCTCATCAGTCGTTTTTGGGGACTGATCTTTCGATAGAGAGATTCCATGTCTAAAAGGGAGAAAGCTTTTCTTGGAATATTGCATGCTAAATCTGGTGAGAATAGTATCAATATAAAGTGCTTGGGACAAGCCTAATATCATTTGCTTGCGATCTCGCATAAGTTTGATCCCAAGGATATGTGCTGCATGTCCCAAGTATTTCATATCAAAACGTGAGGACAAACATTCCTTTACTGAATTCAACATGCTCACATTATTTCCTATGAGCAAAATATCATCTACGTACAAAACCAAAAATATAACTTTATCTCCATTCCACTTCTTATAGACACAAGACTCATTTTCACATTGATTAAAACAGAAGATTTTAATCGATGTGTCAAAACANAAATCATACAAAACCAAAAATATAACTTTATCTCCATTCCACTTCTTATAGACACAAGACTCATTTTCACATTGATTAAAACAGAAGATTTTAATCGATGTGTCAAAACAAGTGTTCCATGCTCTACAAGTTTGTTTCAATCCATAAATGGAAATCTTTAATTTACACAACATGTGCTCATTGTCACTTTTAATGAAACCAACTGGTTGTGCCATATAGATGCACTCATCAAGACTTCCATTTAGAAAAGTCGTCTTGACATTGTCGCGCCCCCTCTTTTCTCGCGGAGATCGGGTTTATGACATTCAGTTGAGACAACTCTTTCCTTTTGGGAAAGGGGTTTGTGTTTTTTAGAGTCACCACCTAACAATTTTTAAAGGTGCGTTAGGACACCAAAGGGGTTCATTTACAACTACGTTGTTATATAGAGATCGGGTAAGGGCTTGAAATTATCCTAAGGGGAAGATGTTAGGCACCCCTCAGGATCCACAAGTGTGGTTCCCGGCCAAACAGTTTTTGTGAATTTGTATGATTTAGCAAACAAACAAATAAAGGCTCAAATAAGAGGGGATTTAAGTCTTAAGCAAGCAGATGTTTGAAATAGTAAAGAAGGTTAGATTTTGAAAAGATTACGATCTAAGCATATAAAGGGTATCCTAGGTTTATAATAATATGGATCACATCAATGCAATACCCGGTATGAAACTCCTCGAAGAGAGGCTACACGTGGTATTAGCGCACCGATCATCATATCCATATTTTACCCTTTCCCACCCCGTGAAAGCAACTAAATTGAGTGTTGGTCTCGACCTCTATTGCATGTTGTTACTCGTCCCTTCCTATCAGTCCCAGAGGAATTTAGGACTTCTATCCTATAAGGGAGGTGCTAGGCAGACCCTCAGGTTTTAAAGGTAAAAATTACTAAGGCGACACATAATAAGACATATAGGACTTCAATTAAGGGGAGCATGGAAAGCAAATAAAAGGCTCAAGTATACCTCCAAACATAATACACATAAACAACATGACTCATACACAGTTAAGGTCCAGATTCAAGTTCAGATCCTAAGCATGGTAACTAAGTGATAACACAAAGACATATTTATTGCATAACTTTGAGAGGAAGTCTTAATCAGGCTTGCCTACTGGTTTTAAACATGTTGACAGTTAAACACTAATCACAAAGGATAGTTATGGTTTTATTCCTTGATGGCTGATTACCTAAGACTTACCTAGGCGTGTAAAATAACATGCAGCAGTTGTACAGCTTTGTTAAAAGGGTTTCAGATTACCAACCCAAATAGCATGTGATTCTAAGTGTGTACAAAGGACTGATTGACAGTTTATCTAGAACATGGGACTGTTTCAGACATGTATATTTAAACTAGGTGTGATTTGATTAAGTATGACCCTAAGGCATGATTTCTAATGCAGCATGATAACTTAAACATGATTATTCTAAATGAATGAAAGATCACAACATTATGCACAACTTCAGGAATAGCATAGGTGACAGATTTTAATCGTTGTTTACCTAGAACAGGATCTCTACGTGTATATCATGATGAGACATGATTGTAGTTTTTGTTACCACATTATTCTAGGACAGGACTTCTAAATGAAGCTTCAGGACATGTTTATATGAGCAGAATCACATAATAGCAATTTACTTAATTATTTGTCCTATAGGAAGGATCTCTAAGTGAGGGAGATGAACGATGGCATGCTGAAAGGAAAACAATATATATGAGCCTAAGTAGCACGATATCTAATGCATGGCATGTTGTACCTAAACATGGCTGCTATTTCGCATAGAGAGAGTAAACCTAGAAAGCATGATTTCTACCCTTGATTACATTACAACATGCATATTACCCACCTCTTTTCACTATCCGACCCCAGAGTCATTTTTACAAATTATTACAAACCTCCGAATATGAATTACTTAATTAAAAGGAAAAGAAGAAGTTAACTATAGGGATCCTTCCATAGTAGGCCCAAGTTTCCAGATTCTCAAATGCCATTGGTTCACAACCCTTCACATAATCCAGGTGTGTCAAAGTTCCCTAAGGATCTCAAGGGATCCCGGACAGTTCTCACACCCAGATTTCATAGCCAAGATAGAGTAAGTGCAGTGTGGAATGGCCAGCCTTTGTGTGTCAAAGTTCAGAGGGAGCTCAAGGTCCCAAGGCAATGCTCACACAGAGGGGGCAGAACTTAAGGGGTCTAAGAGTAGAGTGAGAGTGCTTGATATAGTTTGAAAACTTTGGATAAGAAAACAATTTTGGAAAAAAGACTTAATGGAAATATAACAAAAGTTTAACTGATGAAAACAATTTGAAAGAACATGACACCAATCTCAAAACCAAGGCAAAGTCAGCATCACACAAAGGACCCAGAATGACCCAACAACCACAACAGGGGAAAGGGGGTTTGTGGGACACATAGGTGCAGAGTACTGAACATGTAACAGGTAGGAGCATGCATAAACAATCAGAGATCCTAAGGGTTCAGAGGATCAGCAGGGTATATGATGAAACTAACATGGCAGTACCAACCAGTTTAAGATAGTAGAAGATGCTCTAACCTAATGTATCAAACATAAGCATGGAGATTCACATAAAAGATAGATTTANTGAAGTGAAGATAGCAGTAACACAAAGCAGAAGATAGGAGATGCACAATAGTTAGACTTGGCTTGTAGCCTGCTAACTTAGAGTAGTAGCAAATAGAAGAGAGAATAGAGAGAGTAGCAAGTTTTAGTTGTGTGTGTGAGAGAGAGAGAGTTGAACAGCGTTGTTCGTGTCTTTGTTAATGAATAGTAGAGAGTATATATAGTTTGAAAGCAGGCAGAAGAATAAGGTAAAATAATAGTTTCAGCAGTAAATAAAGGAATCAGGATTAATCATCAGAGAATCAAAGTCAGTACTCCCTTCAATTAAGGGGACAATTTCAAACGGTAATGGACATGTGACAAATAAGGAAAGATACCACATGGCTGACATATAACACATAAGAAAATATTCAAACTAATACAAGTATAGGGCATGTAATTAGGTTAGGTACATAACATATTAATTAAGTAATGTCATAAGAATCAGCATAATCAACTACAAAAAATAAGGCAGGGAATGATGGAAATCAGCAAGAAATCCTCGAGTGAGGTTCAAATCACAGGAAATTAGCACCAATTAGGGAAAGTATCACGTATGACTGGAATACTCAGAATCAGTAGAGAACAATACTAATCACAATTATTCAAAGATTCAAATTGGTAAATAGTACCGATTTAAGAGGAATGAACATACATTAGGCAAAACTCAGAAACTCTAATCACACAAAATTAGGGATTCGCATAGAACATAGCAAATAATTAAAGGATTTAGCATAATAAACATGATTTAGGCAGAAGTAACGAAGAGTCAGAAACCCTAATGGCCAAGTATAGAGCAAAAATTACAAAGTACTCATGAAAGCAAATCAGTCATACTAGAACAGGTAAAAACATTATCGCGCATAAACTCAGAATCACAGACTGAAACCAAGAAATTTAGGGGTTTCTATCAAAATGACTCAAACAAAAAGGGAGAAGCTCAAATAATATTTAAACACGATAAAAATCATAAAATAATATTAAGAAACCAGAAAGAGAACTGTTTTGAAAAAGGATTTAGAAACCCTAGTTTGAAAAATGAAGAATCGTTTAGGAAACAGGAAAATCTTTAAGGGAAACATGAAAATAATTCATAACATGTATAGATCTGTTACAGATCTAGAAGAATCGAGAGTTTTAGAAGTTAGGTTTTCAAAGAGAGAACCCATAGAGGAGAAGAAAACTCAAAAGTCACTGCTTTTAACCGGAAAGTGGTAAGATCTTACTCGAACGGCCATGGATGGCCGGAAAATGGCATGAGATCATAGGAGGTGAGTGAACCGCCTCTGGTTCACTTGAGGGCTTCAAGAGCAGTGGCACACGTTAAGGAGGGAGCCATGAGGCTGTGGGTGGTGAAACCACCATACTTTCCGGCAAGGCGACGACCGAAGAAGGGGCTAGGTTTAGCAGAAGGAGTCGAAGAGATAAGAGAGTTGAGAGACATGAGAGGGGAGGACGGCGGAGTGTAACGATAAAATGAGAGGGGGAAATGAGGGTTTGGGGTAGGTCATTTAGGATTAATTAAGGAAAGGGGTAATATGAGTCGTTGATCAAAATGATCAACGGCCAGGATTTAAGAGGACCTGGGCCGGGTTAGGTAGAGGTTTGGGATTGGGTCATTTTAATTTGGGTTTGGGCTGGTTTTAATAGGTTAGACTTGAAATGAAAAATGGCTATTTGTTAAATACCCCATAAAAAATAAATAAATAATTTATCAAAATAACTAATAATTATAAAAATGAAATTGATGCTTAATAAAATTAAATTAACATGATTAATTAGTATTTAAAATATAAAATGACTAATTATTGGGCCAAAATAGCATAAAACATATGATTAGGCTATAATTGCAAAGTTATTGTAATTATAGCCAAAGAGTGTCAATCTGGCTAATTGTGAAATAATTTGGTCTCAATAGGATTAAAATAATATATTAAGTCAAGAAATATTTTTGAAATCATTTGTAATGCAATTTATGATTAATTATTGGATATAAAAGTACTAGATAAATTAGAAAATAAATTAATAAAATGTGGGAAAATTATAGAAAAAATGCCAATTATTATAAAAATTGATTTTGAAGGTACATATGCAAGTTAAAAATAATTTGAGAAAAAATTGGGTATCAACAGACATCCATTTGCCAGATCTCATAATCGTAATGAGCAGCAATGGATAAGAGAGTCCTAATGGATTTAAGCATGGCTACTGGCGAAAAAGTTTCCTCGTAATCGATCCCTTCTTTTTGAGTAAACCCTTTTGTAACAAGCCTAGATTTAAAAGTTTGCACTTCTCCATCCACTCCTCTCTTTTTCTTATAGATCCATCTACAACCAATGGGTTTGACTCCAGTAGGTGGTTCTACAAGATCCCAGACTTGATTGGAGCACATGGACTCCATTTCATATTTCATAGCATCAATCCATTTATCAACATCAGTATCATGTAGTGCTTCGTCGTAATTAATAGGTTCTGTATTAGGCTCTTCAGGGATTGTATCATAAGATTCTCCCAAGAGCGCTAACCAGAGAGGTTTTCTAATAATTCTCCCACTACGACTAGTCACTATAGGTGGAGGCTGATTTTGTTGTTGAGCCACAACATCATTTTCTGGAACTGAAGACTCAATGTTATCCTCCACACCTTGAGGTGCTGGGATGTCATTAACTTCCTCCTGGAGTGCAGGATGCAGAACAATTTCAGGTTTTTCAACAATCTGAGGTTGCTCAACATTACTCTCACTACTTTGGGGTAGTGAGATATCAGAAAATTGCTCTTGTGCAATCTGCTGCATATTGACATTTCTCCCACTACGATAATGCAGTAGTATGTCAATATTGGCTTCCGGGATACGTTCTAGAGATGAGTCTTTAGTTACTCCATTATTTAATTCCTGTAAAACTAGTTTACTTCTAGGAATATGGTTTCTTAAATAATCCTCTTCTAAAAATCTGGCATTTGTCGTAACAATTACCTTCTTTTCTTTGGGACAATAAAACAAGCCGCCTTTAATTCCTTTTGGATATCCAATAAAAATGCATACTTCTGTCCTTGATTCCAATTTATCCGCTTTCCCTTTCAGCACATGTGCTGGACAACCCCAAACCCGAATATGCCGTAAACTTGGCTTGCGCCCAGTCCACAATTCTACTGGAGTTGAAGGTGCTGAATTTGAAGGAACCAAATTTAGAATGTAATTTGTTGTTTCTAAAGCATATCCCCAAAAGGAAGAAGGCAAATCAGAACAACTTAATATTGATCTAACCATTTCCATAAGGATCCTATTTCTTCTTTCTGCCACACCATTTTGTTGTGGTGTTCCTGGGACATNGGTAATCATCTGTGAAAGTCACAAAATACTCAAAACCACCTCTTGCTTGTATATTCATAGGGCCACACAAATCTCTAGTTTATCGCTGGCGCTATTTCCTTTTGAGAGAAAATGTCTCTTGCTCATTTTACCTTCTAAACATGATTCGCATGTTGGTAGTGACTCCACTTTCAATGAACTCAAAGGTCCATCAGAGACCAATCTCGAAATCCTATTTAGATTTATATGACCTAGATGTAAGTGTCACAAATATTTGACTCAATTAAGAAATACGTTTTCTTTTATGTGGCAGATTAATGTTGTTTAATTCTTTTGGTTGTTGTAGCACACGAGGAGATATATCAAGAATAAAAGGTCATATACTCTGGCAACAGTATAGATAAAACGTTTATTGAACTTAATAACAACAGAGTTATTAGCAAAATAAACATTATAGCCAGCATCCATTATTTTCGAAACCGAAATCAAATTCCTTCTAATAGAAGGTACATAGAGAACATCTTTTAAAACTAAAACTCTATCACTACTAAACGAAACTCTAATATATCCTAAAGCTAAAGCTGGTGTTGGCTCGCCATTGGCTTGAAAAATGCAAACTTCATTCTCACTTAGCCGTCGTGTTTCCTGAAACCCATGTAAAGTAGTGCAAATATGATTAGTGGCTCCCGAATCTACACACCAAAACATGGTAGAAACAGTCGCTAAACAAGTTTCAACGACATTTAAATTTGAATTCCCTTGCTTATTCAACTTTGCCAGATAGGCAGGACATTGCTTTTTGTGATGCCCAGGTTGCTTGCAATGATAGCACTTGCCTTTGGGCTTTTTCACACCAGCCGCACCACCAGGTGCCAAAACCTTTTGAGCCTTCTTCTTTTTCTTACTGCCTTTCGACTTAGAAACCGAAGCTTTATCAACATTGAGTGTCACGACCCAAATTCCCAACCTTAGGGATCGCGATGGCGCCTAACACCACACTTGCTAG
>ML384407.1:31538-59310 GCA_005239525.1 Nicotiana knightiana | reverse complement strand
TATATATATATATATATATATGGCCACATGGTTCAGATTTCATAATAGAACTTAAAGAAGGGCCAAGACAATGGTTAGCTCATGGCTTATTGATACTAGTTAGCACAACATTTACACTTTGTAAGATTAACAAAAGAGTCAGACATACCGGCAAATTTCAGACCAAACAAACACAGATTTTTGAGTCTAAGAATTTCATTCAAGGCAGAAGTTGTTACATACCTTTTATAGAGAAAAATCAGCAAAGAGTGTGACGAAATAAAGGTCAAAAAAATCAGAAAGAAAGAGAGTTTAATCACAGCGAATAAGAACAACAGCCAAACAGAAATGGATATCTTAATCACAGCGAATAAGAACAACAGCCAAACAGAAATGGATTCCCAGCAACCACAGTTTGAATAAACCAAATTTTTAGTGAAAAATCAGCAAGGAAACCAGTTTTTCCCAGGAAAATCATAGCCAAAAGAAGACCAATTTTAGAGTGTTCTTGCACTAATAATTTGGTATTTTTCAGTGTTTTTTCTTTTCTTTTTTCCAGAATGAAGGCAGTTTGCTTGTGTGTGTGTGTGTGTGTGTAATTTTCTGCATTTTTCCTATGTAAAAATTTGTCTCAACATCTATGGTAAAAGTAGTGTCTAAAAATCTGTATTTTCATCTGTATTTTCAGAGAATAGAGTAGGGTATTTACAGGAATTTTTAGGGTAGCATCTTATTATCATATTCCTTATCTAATTGGGCTGAAAATAGTACAGGTACAACTGTCAAACCTTATCCTATTGGACAGTTGTACCCTTCTAGAACATTCCTATTGATTCCAACCCTTAACACCTTTTAAAGTTACTGTTTTACCCCTAGAAAAATCTGATTTTATGATATTTCCTAATTCTAGAAGTTTCTTGGGTTGTTATACACAAGATTCTTCAATTGAGATTCCTGTACTACCCCTCAATACCCTTATAATTACTCTTTTAGTGTTAAAGGTTGAGTTATTTATTATTGTTGACTAATTTGACCTATTTGAATGATTAAGCTTAATAGCTAACCACTAATGAAGAAATTGAGTTTTAAAACCCTAAATAAAGACTAGTAATTGATCCTAGGTGAATTATTTTCAGGACTTAAACTAGCTAATTCAAGTGATCTTACTATGTGATTAGCTTAGCTATTAGACTTGATTAATTATCCTAAATTAGGAGTTAGACCTTTACTTTAGAACAATGTACAATGATTAAAGGCAGAAGAAGCAAGCGTAAGTTAAGCTACCCATGTATGATTAACAAAAATCATAATTTCAACACAATATTACTAGAAAATTAGCACTGGCTGAGTGAAGTACACAAATAGTTCCTAATAATTTGGAATGCAATATCATAAGTTGAATGGCTATTTTAAAACAGAAAACATTACGGGAAGTAGGACAAAGGAAAGTATGAAAACACTCAAACCAAAGCAAACAAAATCAGAAGTTAAAACTAAGTTACTAATTCAAATAGCCTTGAATATTGCGTGAGTAAACTACAAACGGAAGTTGATCAATTAATACAAGTTAGGGACTAACGACAGAAAATAATATATCATGAAACCCTAGGATAACAAATCAGTGTTAAATAACAAAAGAAACAAGCTAAAACAAATATGCAAACCTTCAAAATCAGTCAACCACAAGAGTTGAACAAACAGATCGAAAAAGGTTATGAAAACATAAACTAACAATTCAAGGTTTGTATGGCTAAGACAGAACCTAACCTAGGTAGCCAATTATTTAAACAAAGAAAGTGAGAGAGGGAGTACCAGTTAGGGTTGGCACATGTTTGAGTCGTTAGTTCCTTTGAGATCGGTCAGTGAGATTTTCTTTTTAGGTTTTTCAAATTCTTAGATCTGAAATTAAAGAAATTTTGAAAGGTTTTTGGGAGATAGGTGAGATATTAGGGTTGAGAGGGAGGAGAAGATCATTTGGTGAAGTTTTGGGGTGATTTGGAGTGGTTCCGCCGTCGGCAGGCGATTTTCGGGTGGCGGAGCCGGTGAGGGGGTCTAAGGGCGGCTAGGGATTGATCTGCAGAGAGAGATGAGAGAGTGGGGGGGGTGTTCTGGGGGTAGGGGTCCGTTTGGACAATTTTATAGGAAGGGGAGGGGAGTTTGAGAGCCGTTGGATCAAAACGATCCAATGACTGAGATCGATTTGAATTGGAAACGGGGTCGTTTGGGTAATTTGAGGGCTGGACCGAGTTAGGGCAATTGGGCTGGGTGTATGGGCATTAGGGATTTGGGCTTGGTTTCAATTAGCCCAGTCCAGGTTTAGCCCCCCCTTTTTAGCAAACTTAGGTCAATTAATCAAATTAAATAATTTTGATTTAATAATAATTAATTTTAACCTAATTACATCTAATTATAACTTAATTAATAAATTAATTAAAAGTGAAACTATTAATTAGCACTCATAATCACTTGATGAGCAATTTTTGTATTTTTTTTTTTAATAAAATGATTGAATTAAGCCACTAAGTATTAAATTGAACCAAAACCTAATTATGAAATTTTAAAATATATTTGTTATTATTATAAATTTTAAAAGATGATTTATGATCATATAGTGCAAATAATTCACAAATAAATACGAGAATTTAACAAAAATCCATAAAAATTGAATCATATATCAAAATTTGTAGGAGTATGTAGTAGGTGAAAAATAACATGCTCACAGTTGACCCCCTTTGCTCGGAAACGCGAAGAGTTTTCGAGCAAAGACAAAGTGAGCAGTCATGAATAACTTTCACCCATTCAAATACTCCATATGAAACACTTTTAAAAGTTTGACTGAACCTTGTTTCAAAGGTTGCCTACATATTCTTGGCTATAAAGGAATCAGGTCAGTGTAGTTCTAGAAGTTTTGGTAGCTGGGACTACCGAGTAACTGTGATTTCACTGTGGCTGTTGCTGCTGTTACTGCTTGCTGAGCTCCTTATTACACCAAAATCAAAGTGAAAAAGACTAAACTAAACCTATCAATTACGAGTTACAAGATTCCTATCTATGAGTATTTTGAAGCTTGATCTTGAGTCTTGGTTATTTCTTCACGCAGACTCTGATCTGAATCTTGATGCGTGTTATTTGTATGTGCTGGTTCAATCTTCTTCAGCTTTTTCGGATCAAGAAGGGACATGCATAACTTATGACTTCAATCTTGTCTTGAGCGGTCCACATCTTTTCCGCTTCTGTACTTTGGGGTTCAACTTTTTTCCTTTTCTTCTTTTCTTTTATTCTGAATTGAAACGTCTTCTTTTGGTTGTCTCGAATCCATTGCCCTAAAGTGTAATCACGAAAAATCAAAACAAACGAACGAAATTTTCTTCATCAGTTTTCACTAAAATTTTGTGAGTTATTGTAACGAAATCTATGCTACTTTATTATTGAAAGCAATGAAAAGCTAGGAACGGTGTACCTGGAGTGAATGTAGACTAGGGGTGGATACACTATGCCTAAAATTACAATTAACTAGGGATTGGAGACCCTATATTGGAAAAGATCGGCAGGTTATGCTGTCGTAAAAAAAAGATCACCAGGTTATGCCGGCGTCTGGGGAAGGATCAATAGGTTATTCTGTTTTCAAGAAAGAGATCACCAGGTTATGTTAGTGTCAGGAAATGATCAACAGGTTATGCTGTTATTAGGAAAAATATATCACTGGGTTTTGCCAGTGTCAGGAAATGATCAACAGGTTATGGTGTTGTCAGGAAAAGATCACCAGGTTATGCTGGTTTCTGGAAAGGTCAACAGGTAATGTTGTTGCCTGGAAAAGAGATCAATGGGTCATGCTAGTGTCAGGAAATGATCAACAGGTTATGCTATTGTCAGAAAAAAGAGATCACTGGGTTATGCCAGTGTCAGGAAATGATCAACATGTTATGCTGTTGTCAGGAAAAGATCACCAGGTTATGTTGTTGCCGGGAAAAAGAGATCACTGGGTTATGCCAGTGTCAGGAAATGATCAACATGTTATGCTGTTGTCAGGAAAAAGAGATCAACATGTTATGTTGTTGTCAGGAAAATATCACCAGGTTATGTTGTTGCCAGGAAAAAGGGATCACTACCAGTGTCAGGAGATGATCAACAAGTTATGCTGTTGTCAGGAAAAAGAGATAACTGGGTTATGCCAGTGTCAGGAAATGATCAACAGGTTATGCTGTTGTCAGGAAAAGATCACCAGGTTATGCTGGTGTCTGGAAAGGTCAACATGTTATGTTGTTGCCGGGAAAAAGAGATCACTGGGTTATGCCAGTGTCAGGAGATGATCATCAGGTTATTCTATTGTCAGGAAAAGATCACCAGGTTATGTTGTTGCCGGGAAAAAGAGATCACTGAGTTGTGCCAGTGTCAGGAGATGATCACAGGTTATGCTGTTGTCAGGAAAAGATCACCAGGTTATGCTGGTGTCTGGAAAGGTCAACATGTTATGCTATTGCCGGGAAAAAGACACTGGGTTATACCGGTGTCTGCTAGGGGATGGGACCCCATGTTGGAAAATTCATCGGGTTATGCCGGCATCAACTAGGGAATGAGACCTTATGTTGGCATCAACTAAGGAATGGAATATCCTAGATTGGAAAAGGTTCATCTAGGGATTAGAGGCCCTATACTACTTTAGGTTTGAATTCTTTTCAACGTCACTTTTCTTATTATTTTAATTTTCATAGAATGAGTGAATGCGGGAAAGAATTTTTAGAGGAAACTTCCCTTCTGGAGTCGTCGTTGTAGAGCCACTTCTAGCCCTTGCGCAGTTTCTTTGGGTTGCACCTGCTTCTTGCAAGGCTGCTTTCGAGTTTCACACGTTTCCTACTTTTCAAACAAAGAACAATTTGTCAGTTTGAAACGGTGGTTGGTTTTGCGGCCTTGATTATTTCAACTGCTTGATCTCGGCCCTTTTAACGAAGATCTCAACCGCTTACTTTCTTGTTGGGGATTGGTTTCATTTCTAACCTCGGGGACCCTGGCTTTCCAGATTTTTCCATGGCGATCGGTCACGTGGGAACCGACATTTTGACTTTATTTTGCCTTCGCAGGTCCTTCACTTGCTTTTCTTTTGGGCTTTCAGAGCATTGGGGAAATTTGGCTCCTTAAATTCTGCTGCAACGGTTCGTCGCGTAGGACTTAACCTTTCCGACTTTATTTCGCCTTTATTGTCCTTTCATTTCAACTTCAGAACATTTGGAGTATTTTGGCTTTTCAAACTTTGCCGAGATGGTTAGCCACGTGGGACTCAACTTTTTAACTTTATTTGCCTTTATATGCACTTCAATTTGATTTTCTCCTTTAAAGGTTTTTGAGTTTGAAACATCAGCCGCTATTGCCAGTCGAGGTCAACTTGATGCCCTTGACGAGGCTGGGTGCCTTTTGCATAATAGCCCGTATCAAATGAGAACCTGTAAATCAGTCTTTCCATCCTTTCTTTGCCTTGGTTTCGGAACAGAGTTAGACCGAATGGGATTCAAAAGAGAATAAATGATAGAATGGACAATGAATTTAAACAATAGGTATCCCTTTCGGGGAGAGGAAGGAAGGATTTATCTGGAGTGCATGCGGACTTCAATGAAAGACCTGACTTTTGGACTGGATGCCCGATCCGTGTAAACCGTCTGACTCTCAGAAATTCATCACAACTATCACCTCGAGATTGAGAAACCTTGCCCCGGAATGTGTCCATGTCGGTGACCCATTACCCTTTTCGATCAGTGGCGCCCTTTGCGGGTTTTCGCCAACTAACCTCTCTCATTTCTCTTCTTACCGTCGCCTCACGGTGCTCGTGTGGGTTTTCACCGATAAGACTCTCTCATTTTAATTTTTCTCATTGCTTGTATCAGTTCCAAACAATTGTATCCTCCAATTTTTAGACATCTTTTCCGATTGATCGGAAGGACTTGAAACAGGGTTTTCGGGAAAAGAACTCGTGTTGAATTACAACTTTGGAACCTTTTAGGCGGAAACATCGCCGAACATGACATTTTCCCCAGATTAAACTCTTGGGGAGATGTGGAGTTTTATTTTGGTGTGACTGAACCCTAGAAAGATGCTGCCTACGTATCCTTTCGGAATCAAGTCGAACGTAGTCCAGGGAATATTTTTGTTTTAGTTTTTATTTTGATTTTTCATTTTTTCTTTTGTTTTCCATTTCATTCATTTTTTAAGCTAATAACACTTTCAGGTTCCTAAGAGGTTAATCAAAGAAAAGTAACCGACTCAAAAGGGTTTACAAAAGTTGGTAGTGTTTTGGGTAGCGTGAATGAAAGCCTTCATCATTTTGATCGGGAGAACCAACATCACGAAAAGGTCAAACATAGTACCTTTTGACTGCATCTGCATTGACAGCCATTTCAGGGTCATTTCCTTCGATGTCTCCCAAGTACAATGCTCCTTTTGGTAGCAGTTTCCTTATAATGTATGGACCTTTCCAATTTGGGGCGAATTTTCCTTTTCGCCTCTTCATGGTGTGGGAGGATACGTCTCAGGACGAGTTTCCCTACTTCAAAATCCTAGGTCGCACTTTCTTGTTATAAGCGCGTGCCATTCTTTGTTGGTACAACTGCCCGTGACAAATTGCGGCCATTCTTTTCTCATCAATCAGAGTTAACTGTTCCAACCGGGTTTTGACCCATTTATCATCCTCAATTTCAGCTTCGACAATGATCCGAAGGGAGGGAATTTAAACTTCTGCTGGTATTACGGCTTCTGTGCCATAAACCAATAGATAAGGTGTAGCTCCAACCAATGTGAGCACGGTCGTGCGATATCCCAATAATGCAAAAGGCAATTTCTCGTGCCATTGTCTAGAAGTTTGAATCATTTTCTTGAGGATTTTCTTGATGTTTTTATTTGCTGCTTCAACAACGCCATTGGCTTTGGGCCGGTAAGGGGTGGAGTTGCGGTGTGGGATTTGAAACTGTTCACATACCTCCCTCATCAAATGAGTGTTTAGATTCGCTGCATTGTCGGTAATGATAGTTTTTGGGATACCAAAACGACAGATGATGTTAGAGTGAAAAAAATCCGCCACTTCCTTCTTAGTGACGTCTTTGAATGTGACTGCCTCGACCCATTTTGTGAAATAGTCGATAGCAACCAAGATAAATCTGTGCCCATTTGAAGCTCTTGGCTCAATCGGCCCAATGAAATCCATTCCCCGGGCAACGAACGACCAAGGTGCTGACATGTGATGCAATTCTGTGGGCGGTGCATGGATCAAATCACCATGTATTTGACACTTATGGCATTTACGGACAAAGCTGAAACAATCTTTATCCATGGTCATCCAATAATATCCTGCCCGCAGGATTTTCTTTGAGAGGACGTATCCGTTCATATGGGGACCGCATACTCCTGAATGTACCTCGTTCATAATCTTCTCAGCTTCTTTGGCATCCAAACACCTTAATATATTCAAGTCAAGAGTTCTTTTATACAACACTTCTCTGCTTAAGAAGAAACTACTGGCGAGCCTTCTGATGGTTCTCCTTTGGTCCCTCTTGGCCTGCTCCGGGTATTCTTTTGTTTTCAAGAACCTTTTGATATCATGATACCATGGTTGGACATCAGGATCTATTTCGACCGTGTTACAATAACCATGTCTTTCCCAGATTTGAATCTCCAGCGGGTCAATATGGACATTGCCCGGGTATGGCAGCATTGCAGCTAAGGTAGCTAGTGCATCAGCTAACTCATTGTGGCATCGAGGAATATACCTGAATTCGACGGCTCTGAATTGTTTGCCAAGATCCCCCACATGTTTTCTGTATGGAAGAAGCTTAACATCTCGATTTTCCCACTCCCGTTGAGCTTGCTTGATGATCGAGTCAGAATCTCCCATGATCAATAACTCCTCTACATCCATGTCAATTGCCATGTTCATGCCCATTATACAGGCTTCATATTCAGCAGTGTTGTTTTTATAGAAGAACCGGAGACGGGCGGTGGCTGGATAGTGTTGTCTCGTGGGTGAAATCAAGATTTCCCCAATCCCAACACCTTTTGCATTTACAGCTCCGTCAAAGAACATTTTCCAAGTGTTGGTGTTTTCTGGGATTACTTCGACTGAGTTTACTTCCTCGTTCGGGAAGTAAGTACTCAAAGGTTGATATTCATCATCGACAGGATTTTCAGCTAGGTGATCCGCCAAGGCTTGAGCTTTCATCGCCGTGCGGGTGATGTAGACTATGTCGAACTCGGTGAGCAGGATTTTCCATTTTGCTAATCTCCCGATGGGCATTGGCTTTTGGAATATATATTTCAAGGGATCCAGCCTAGTGATGAGGTAGGTGGTATAAGCCAACAAGTAATGCCGGAGCTTCTGAGCAACCCAAGTTAAGGCGCAACAAGTTCTTTCCAACAAGGTGTATTTGGCTTCATAGCTTGTGAATTTCTTGCTCAAGTAGTATATGGCTTGTTCTTTCTTCCCGGTCGCATCATGCTGTCCGAGAACACACCCGATAAAACTTTCCAACACTGTCAAATATAAGAACAAAGACCTTTCTGGTTCTGGTGGGACCAACACTAGCGGATTCGACATATATCCTTTGATCTTGTCGAAAGCGTCTTGGAATTCGTCCATCCATTTAATTTCTGCATCTTTCTTCAACAGCTTGAATATAGGTGTTTAACCAAAGAATTAGACCCTTTGACTAAAGCTTATTTTTAAGATGAATACGGGTTACTGATAATCAAGAAAATGGAGAAAAATGAATAATAGATAATATTGCAGAAATATAGTAAATCGAAGTCAATTATATTCGAGAATCAGATGCCTTTACAAGCTGTATTCCCCTCTCTTATATAGGAGATTCTTATAACGTACAACTCTTTCTATGGTTGCTCATTAATGACTAATTATGACATTAATGAGGCGTTACAAATGATAATGGTAATTGGGGTACGGTTACATAATGTTCGAGTAATCAATTGTGGGTCTTTGAATCTGCCCGTAGCTTTGTCTAGATTCATTATGACCGTGCCTCTCTCCTGTTTTGATCAAGTTGAGTTTCCCGTGGCTGATAAGCTCGAGCGTTTACTGAACCGTGCCTCTTTGTACCATACCTCTTCAAAGGATCACATCCAGCTGTCGCTTTTTCCTGTGTCCACGTGACTGGCTAAGTTGTCAAAAGTTGGCTTACGTGTGAAACTCTTTTTTACCAATACAATAGGCTCACATGTTGATGTCAACTGAGCAATGAACCTGCTGATATAATTCAACCTACCCAGCAAACTCATGACCTCTTTCTTGGTTCTCAGAGGAGGCAAATCCTGAATAGACTTAATTTTTTTCGGATCCAGTTCTATACCCCGTCGACTGACTATAAAGCCCAACAATTTCCCACATGGAACTCCGAAAGCACACTTGGCGGGATTCAATTTTAGGTCATACTTACGCAGACATTCGAAGAATTTTCTCAGATGCTGCACATGGTCGTCTTGCGTCCTAGATTTAATAATCACATCATCCACGTATATCTCAATCTCCTGGTGCATCATGCCATGAAAAATGGCGGTCATAGCCCTCATATAGGTTTCTCCGGCGTTCTTCAGGCCGAATGGCATGACCCGGTAACAGTAAGTACCCCAAGGTGTGGTGAAGGCCGTCTTTTGTGCATCTTCTACATCCATCAAAACCTGGTGATACCCAGCGTAACAATCTACGAAAGACTGTATCTCATGTTTGGCGCAATTGTCAATCAGGATGTGGATGCTTGGCAATGGAAAGTTATCTTTGGGTCTTGCTTTGTTTAAATCTCGATAGTCGACACACACTCAGACTTTCCCGTCTTTCTTCGGTACCGGGACCACATTAGCCAGCCACGTGGTGTATTGGACCACTCGAATTACTCCAGCTCTTAACTGTTTAGTGACCTCTTCTTTGATCTTGTCACTCATGTCTGTTTTAAATTTTCTCCGTTTTTGTTGGACAGGTGGATAATCGGGGTAGGTTGGCAATTTGTGCACCACCAAATCAACACTCAATCCGGGCATATCATCATAAAACCAGGCGAACACGTCTTTGAATTCGAATAGAAGTTGGATCAAAGCTCCCCTAGTCCTTTCATCAGTATAGATACTTATCATGGTTTCTCGGACTTCTTCTGAATTACCCAAATTAACCGGTTTGGTTTCGTTTAAGTTTGACTTAGGCTTATTCTCGAATTTTTTCAATTCTCGATTTATTTCCCTAAAAGCCTCATATTCATCATATTCTGATTCTTGATTCATTATTTCTTGGGTAGACGGTGTATCAAGATCTGGGCATGAAGTCCGCAAGCATGTCATGTTATTTAAGTCCACATTATTAGAACTGAAAAGAGATATAAGAAAAAAAAAATAGCAAAAATTAGGAAGAATAAAGAGAGAGTTTCGTGGACTATGAAATATTACTTTCATTTTATTGAATTTTGAACATAAGAGGGTTTACATTAGAATTTAAAAAGGCAATAAACTAAAAACACTCGAGTTATACCCTGAAATAACTCGAAGTGCACAAGGGTGGCAAGGCTGAACAATTGGACTCCCGCCTGACTGGGAATGGAGTAGCCTCCCAATTTTGGAGCTTGACGTCAGGCCCCATATATTGCACTTCAGCAGTGCTTGAGCCTTCTCCTGGTTGGACCATATGAGCCTTATACAACATCTGTCTCATTGCTCCATAGATTTCTTCAATTTCTTCGGCCGTGAAGGCCTCCTTTTCTTCCTCTACATATTTTGGCTTGACGAATGATTCGGTGATGTGCGGGATTGGCTGGGGCAATACCCAACCATATTTCTTACGCTGGTCAACCCATTTTTCATCATCGGGAGTAGCTTGAAACCCTATGCCGAAGAGTTTCTTACTGGTAGACAAGGTGATAGGTTCTGTAATGCCTTGCAAGGACACCCCGAGCCTTCCAGGTGTGTACCCATGTTTAATCATGTTGCTAGAGACCATAATTGATGCGTTTGATAGGAAGGGTTGAGGACACGAGGTTCCTTCCTCATATTGGTCCGCAACCACAATCTCAAAAGCCTGGTAGACTATATGCTCGCTACCTTCCCTCGCTTACAGGCATGGGACTGATGGGTCCTTGTAAATAGATTGCTCATCCTCTCCATGGACCATAATCTCCTAGTCTTCATACTCGAACTTAACCATCTGGTGGAGAGTAGATGGCACTACCCCTGATGCATGGATCCAAGGCCTTCCCAGGAGATAATTGTAGGAAGTATCAATATCTAAGAACTGAAATGTGACTTCAAAATCTACAGGGCCGATTGTCAAGACCAAATCAATCTCCCCTATTGTGTCTCTTTTGATGCCATCGAATGCGCGGACGCACACATTGTTGGGCCTGATTCTCTCAGTCCCGATCTCCATTCTTTGTAGGGTCAAGAGAGGGCAAACATCAACCCCAGATCCGCCGTCCACCATAACTCTTTTCACATAGTACCCTTCACATTTAACAGTTAGGTGGAGAGCTTTGTTGTGGGAATCCCCTTCCGGAGGCAAGTCATTTTTGCTGAATGAGATCCGGTTGACTTCGAAAAATTGTTCCGCCATTCTTTCCATTTACTCAACTCTGGTCTCGGTCGGAACATATGCTTCATTAAGCGTTTTGATCAGGACTTCCGGATGCTCATTTGAACTTATCAGCAAGGATAGAAGTGAGACCTGAGTGGGGGACTTTCTGAGTTGCTCAATTACGGCGTATTCAGGGATTTTCATATTTTTGAAGAATTCTTCTGCCTCTCCGGCACTGATTGGCTTCTTGGGAGGGAAGCATTTCTGCTTGCTTTTGTTCAGTTTTTTCAGGTTGAGGTATTTCTCTAATGAGTTTGTCTCACTCACTTCCCTAGTAATTTCTTTTCCTTTGTACGTCACCACCATCTTGTTGTAATTCCAGGGGACGGCAGTGGTGTCCTTTATGAGATTCTGTGGTGCGCGGCTAAGAACCACGGGCTCATTTAGCCTTGGTGAAATTATCGGCCCCCGTGCCACATAAGTCCCATTCGGTATGTATATTTTCGGGACATGAATCATAGTCTTGTTATGTTGCAATCTTTTGGGAGGGCTTAACACAAACTGTTCCTTCCTGGGTGCCCTGGGAACGTAAAGAACGACATCTTTAGAAGGCCCTGTCCCTGTCTTGGTTTCAACCTTTCTTGTGGCCTGAAGAGTGGAGTTGCTTTTCTTCTCCTCTTTAGCTTGTTTCGGCGCCACTTTGGGATTCTTATCTACATCAGTAATGGCGATGATAGCTTTCAGAGCCGGATCAAACTCTCGATCTTCAGAAATCATACCAATAATCAGCCCGTAGCTCCTAATGATTTGGAATGCAATATCAGAAGTTGAATGGTTGTATTAAAACAGAAAACATTAAGGGAAGAGGACAAAGAAGTATGAAAACACTCAAACCAAAGCAAATGAAATCAGAAGTTAAAACTAAGTTACTAATTCAAATAGCCCTGAATATTGCGTGAGTAAACTACAAACGGAAGTTGATCAATTAATACAAGTTAGGGACTAACGACAGAAAATAATATATCATGAAACCCTAGGCTAACAAATAAGTGTTAAATAGCAAAAGAAACAAGCTAAAACAAATATGCAAACCTTCAAAATCAATCAACCACAAGAGTTGAACAAACAGATAGAAGAAGGTTATGAAAACCTAAACTAACAGTTCAAGGTTTGAATGGTTAAGACAGAACCTAACCTAGGTAGCTAATTATTTAAACAAAGAAAGTGAGAGAGGGAGTACCAGTTAGGTTGGCACATGTTTGAGTCGTTAGTTCCTTTGAGATTGGCCAGTGAGATTTTTTTTAGGTTTTTCAGATTCTTAGATCTGAAATTAAAGAAATTTGGAAAGGTTTTTGGGGAGATAGGTGAGATATTAGGGTTGAGAGGGAGGAGAAGATCATTTGGTGAAGTTTTGGGGTGATTTGGAGTGGTTCCGCCGCCGGCAGGCGATTTTCGGGGGGCGGAGCCGGTGGAGAGGGTCTAAGGGCGGCGAGGGTTTGATATGGGGAGAGAGACGAGAGAGTGGGAGGGTGTTCTGGGGGGTAGGGGTCCGTTTGGACAGTTTTATAGGAAGGGGAGGGGAGTTTGGGAGCAGTTGGATCAAAACGATCCAACGGCTGGGATTGATTTGAATTGAAACGGGGTCGTTTGGATAATATGGGGGCTGGACCGAGTTAGGGCAATTGGGCTGGGTGTATGAGTGTTAGGGATTTGCGCTTGGTTTCAATTAGCCCAGTCTGGGTTTAGCCCCCCTTTTTAGCAAATTTAGGTCAATTAATCAAATTAAATAATTCTGATTTAATAATAATTAATTTTAACCTAATTTCATCTAATTATAACTTAATTAACGAGTTAATTAAAAGTGAAACTATTAATTAGCACTCATAATCACTTGAAGAGCAATTTTTGTAATATTATTTTTTAATAAAATGATTGAATTAGGCCACTAAGTATTAAATTGAACCAAAACCTAATTATGAAATTTTAAAATATATTTGTTATTATTATAAATTATAAAAGATGATTTATGATCATACAGTGCAAATAATTCACAAATAAACACTGGAATTTAACAAAAATCCATATATCATATATCAAAGTTTGTAAGAGTATGTAGTAGGTGAAATTACATGCTCACACAAACCGACTATAAAAGTAGCTATTTAAATTTATTATTACAAGTATATATATGTGTATTTTTATATAAAGTATCTAAAATTCTATGGTACATTTTAATCGTTTGTATTTTTAGTCCAGTTCTTTGCTATTATAATAATCTATTTTTTTGCTTTTACATTCTAGTTTAATTGGTACTTTTCTGGTGCCAAGTACAAGAATTTATTTCATGCTAAAGATATTTGATTTATTATTGAGTAAATAAATTTTTCATCACTATTTGATTCAATTATCATCAGTATTACGTTTGTCACGCCCTTGTTTTCACTCACTAACCCCTTTAAAATAATAAAAAGATTTTTAAAGTTCCAAAAAGGTTTTCAATTGAAAGTGACAAAAAAAATTATTTAACGAGGATTTTCTCAGAGTCGCCACTTGGCATATTTTCCCTTAAAACATACTTGGCTCTAAACTAGTTTGCACCAGAGATTCCGAGAAAGAGGATTCATTTGACTCGGGGAGAAGGTGTTGGGAATTCCTCGAGTCCCTTAACTAGTACGATTGCATATACGATCAAGTTGGCTTTTAAGAATATTCTAATTAAGATAAGACACACAAAGAGGAGAAACAAATACAAAGGAGGTCGGATGTTGTTCCCACCTAAATAAAAAGAAAAGAAAAATAAAATATTTAAAAAACCTATATTAACCTAGACTATGCTTCCTCCACAATTCTCGTCACGGCCTCCAAAATATTACAAGTTCTTCGGGCATTCCCTGGATAAATTTAACTAAAGGAACGACCTCTCGCCTCAAAAACTAGTAAAACGTCCTAATATTGCCTACCCAAGTGTGGTAGGCCTAAAACATGCTCCTAGCGGTCGAAACAATATGATAATAATAAAATAAAGCTAAGTGAAAATGAAGTAATAACATGCTGATTTTTCTTTTAAATTCTTTAATTTACCTCACTTCCCCACGACCCCCATAAAACAGTCATCCAAAATAACTTACTCAAATTATCTAAAGCCTATCTTATTCTTAATCCCATAGCTCAGAGTCTCAAACAAGGAAAATAAGATACCACATTAATCCTATCCAGACAATTCAGTGAAACCAATATTGCCAAGCACATGAAATCATCAACCCAATTAAAGCTCAAGATTTTTGCACCTACACGTAATATTCTAAAAGTGAACAAGAATCTAAAAATCCTATTAAACGTCGGCAGTGAGAGTGGGAAATGTGGGGTGCGGCTGTGGTGTTTAGGATTAATGTGATTAGGGTTTTGAAAAATATTTGGTTGATGTATAGTTGTGGGGGAATAATATGGCTATTAATTTTAACATAATCAATGGCTAGGATTTAAAATGAAGGATGGAGCGGGTCGACATATTAGGGTCGTGGGTCAAGGGATTGGCTGGTTAGATATCAAAATATTGGTATACTATAAAACACATAACAGGAATTGGCAATTTTTTAGCTTTACATTAGTTTTGGAAAAGATAGCCCCAAACAATTGGCATTATATAGCCAAATCCTAAAAAAACTACTCTCTTATATTCTCTCTAAAAAAAATTACGCGCTTATTTTGGCTTCCGATCCCTTCCTCTTTCTCTCCTTGTATTTCTTCTTATATATCTTCTCTTTCGCTCTCATAATTTAGAAAAAAATCTTGAAAATTATGCAAAAAAATCAATGGGATGAAAAGGTAAGGTTGATCGCACATCAGAGAAAATCAGAAGCAAAAACTAAGAGAGAAAAAATATATTTCAACTTTATTTTTCTTCCCTCTTCTTTTTTTGATTGGATTGAACGAGTAAGTGTGATTGAAATTGGTTGAAAATACCTAAACGAGGCTATATACAAAATTTGAGCAAGATTAGAAGTGAATTAGACTGGTTTCAGGTAAAAAAATCAGACCTAAAAATCCAACTGCGACATGTGTATATCACTTTGTATGCCGTGTACATCCAGTGGCGGACCTACGTGGTGGCTAGCGGGTTCAACTGAACCCGCTTCACCAAAAAATAATACTGTGTATACGTATAAATTAGGGTTAAAGCTGTGTAAATTTTGTATAAATAGTTTATTTGAACCCATTTGACAAGTACTACTTTATGACTAAAGTTATATACTCTAACATTGAACCCGTTTGCAAAAAATTCTAGGTCGGCCACTGTGTACATCAGTATATATCCAGACAGGTTTTTAAGGACATCTGTGTATATCAGTTTGTATATCGTATATACAACACAATATTTTTATGGACTTCTGTGTATATCACATTGTATTCATAAATATAACACAAAGTATTATGGATATACACACAGATACACATGATATACATGAGATATCACTGATGTACATAGAGATATACACGGGATACAATAAAGTATACACGTGTCGAGTCGTCTTGAACTTGAGTTTTCAATCTTAAATGTGTTATACAAAAATAAAATTTTAATATATTTTATCTATATACACATTATTAATATGTTATACATGATGATATACAAATAATATATCTAATTCTCATTTTGTATATCAATATATCTCTAACAAATATATTAGTGTATATCCACAAGAAATTATGTGTTATACACTGAAATATACAACGAAAAAATATCTTTTATTTATATTTTGATATTAAAAAAAGTTATATACATTTTCAAATACAATAAGAATAAAATTGAAATGTATGTACCAAAAAGGATAAGTTATGGGTGAAGTAGATACATTGCTACTACAGGAGAAGAACCACACTGTGGATGAGTCAACCTAAGCAAATATCTTGGATTGTACAGAAGATCTTAAAAGCAACAAAATATCTGGAAGAAGTGAGACTACAAGAGAGGGAATTCATACAAATAAGAAACTTTTACATCCAAAGAATGTACAGGAAGATTCGAGGTGAGTTCTCTAAATGCTCTTGGAGAAGACTGATATATAATAACTATGGGGCTCCTAAATGAGTGTTTATATTGTATCTTAACTTGCAAGGGAGATTGAAACTAAGGGATAGAATAGCTAAATGGAGTCAGATTGAAGACTTGACATGCCCACTGTGTGCAAGAAAATCAGAAACAACTGAGCATATGTTCTTTAAATGTGAAATGACATCAACAATTGTGAGAGAGGTTATTGGAATGACAGGGAATCAAAAAGAGAGCACAAGTATGGACTGAACAAGTTCAATGGGCAGATGTTCATGCAAAAGGACAGTCAGTAATGACAACTATGTATAGACTATGCAGGGCCGCATGCGTTTACCATATATGGATGGAAAGAAATTTGAGGATATTTCAAGGTAAGTCCAGGCCAAAGGAGACCATAATACGACTGATAGCACAGGAAGTCCATAGTCGAGGAAATCAGCATAAGATGTTAACTAGGAAGCTGCAAGCTATGAAGTGGTACCCTAGAAATTGAGGATAGCCTAATTTATATTCATTCTTGTACTCAATGATAGAGTAGAAAGAGTTGTCTGATGAGTATAGAACTTGGGCATGATGTCCAAGTTCCTAGGAAAGAGGTGTTGTAATGTTTATATTTGGGTTGTGAAATAAAAAATTTACTTACAAAAAAAAAAGAATAAAATAAACTTCTAATATATATTTGGTATACACATTATTTGATGTGTTATACACTGAGAAATATAAATAATATAATTATTTTTCGTTATAATATATTTTGATATAGAGATAAAAATAAATTTTAAATAATTTTATTTATCATTTTATATTTTAGATAATAAAGAAGGAAGATAAAGTTTTAATATATATCTTTATATATAAAAAAGAAGAAAAATAAAGTTGTGATATACATTTTGATATAAATATTATTGTTGTGATATATTTTTTATGGGCTATTTGGTGCCAATATCTATAACTAGCGCTATTTTCTACCAATTGTGTGAGTACATTGTCTGCCCCAATTTGGGCCTAGAAAATCCGAATTTGGGTTCTAAAATTGGCCCTTTAGTTCTACAAGTCTTGTAAATTGGCTAAAAATATTAATTTCTTTTCTAAAATAACATACCATAAATATGTGAAATCAATCCTAATTAATTAAAACAACTATATTATGACATGAAAATATTTTTGTATATTTTTTAGTTTTTAAATACTAAAACAGTAAAATTAAACTAATAAATTGGTAATAAAATGGATTAAAATTCTACAATAACTCAAGTAAATATTTTCAAATACTAATTTCTAAAAAGTCGTGCGGGTAAAAAATTACGTGCTTACAACGTTGAAAATGTAGTCGCCGGAATAGTATTTTATAGTATATGTCTCATATTTAAGGAAAAAAATCGATAACTAATCGAAAAAATTGAAAAATCGACAAAAAACGAATTGATAAAAAACCGACTTAATTGGTTTGGTTTGGTTTGGTTTTAGTATTTGAAAAATCGACTTACTTGGTTTGATTTTTTTTTTTATAGAGAAAAACCGATTCAAACCGAACCATGAACACCCTAATTTTGATACTATCCCCATTCTGCCCAAATGGCAGCCCGGTACACAAGGTATTCCACGTTCACTCAGGGTTTGGAGAAGGGTCACACCCAAAAGATTTGATGTAGACAGTCTACCCTAATGCAAGAAGCATTAATGGCTACTTCCACGATCGAATCTGTGATCTATAGATCTCACAGAGACAATTTTACTATTGTTCCACGCACCTCTTCTCTTTCTACCTATCTTGTTAAATTGTCACAAGTTTTGTGGAATGTGCAAAATAAGCATGTGTCGTTCGATTATTTACAAATTTTGCGGGATGGACAAGTCTTGATATTATCTTAATTCTACTTATCTTGTCATCTTGTAAATAACACGATTGTGTATATTATTTTGCCGGATAATAATAAAAATTTATATGAAATTATCATTTTATAAATTACACCCTCTATGCACAGATTCAGAACATGAACATCATCTCTAATTTTATTCCTCTGTGCCATACAGATTGGGAAAAAAACTTTAGTCAAGAGGATAAAAGATTTAACAATTAAAATACATAAATAGTACAGTAGTACTCGTAATTATCATTACAACTGTTGCCATATCTTAATTCTAATAATGCAAGTAAATTGCTTAGTTGTAACACGTTAATTTATCATTATCGAAGACTGGACAGGTTCTTTACAAAAGAATTAGATACAAATTACGTACTTAATCAGTTTAAATATTCTGTTAAATCTTCTACAAAGATATCATGCTCATGACCTTGGAAACATAAGCATGTTATTATATTCTCTTGCAGATATTTCAAATCTACCCTTCAGTAATAAAACCAATTCTTTTTCAAAAAAGTTTATATACATCTAAAATCACGAGTTTTCGCAGGGTTCGAAGAAGTATGCCAAAGGGATGGTATGCAGATATCAGTGGCGGAACCAGAAATTTTCACAAAGAAGTTCAAATTTGAAAGAAGTAAAAAAAATTCCGACAAAGGGTGTTTAATATACGTTATATACATTTAAAATTAATATTTTACTTGTATAAACAGTATTATTTTTCGTATCTTTGGCCCCTGATAGGAAGTCTACCCTAATTCAAGTATCAATGATTAATTTTACGGTTTAAACTCGTGACTTATAGGTTACACGGAGACAACTTAACCATTGCTTCCAGTGTTTTCCTTCATTTGTAGCAACAATTTAATAGATTTAATTTCTGTGCCCTGATAATATATAAATTTTTTGGCGCTATAAGTTAAGATGACCTATAACAACAATAGGTCGATATTATGTATAAACTTATTATAACTGGTTAAAATATAGCGTCGTGACAAATGGAGAAGGTAAATAAATAGAGACAAAATCAAAGCTTCAATTGTATACTAATTGCATGGACAGGAGAAGTAAAATACACTTGGCTATTTTGCTTAAAAATGCAACAGTCGCCCAGTTCAGTCAATAACCCCTAAGATATTGCAGGAAATTAGTAATTAACTAGAGTACCTTTTTTTTCCCTTTTTTTTTTCATCAACTTTAAATACAAAGGAAGAAAGTAAAAAAATAAAAAATAAATAAAAATTGTCAAATCTGCATTACAAAGAGGCAATCTTAGCTTAACACCAGAACAAGGAAAAAGAAAGAAATTAAAAAATCATCCCTAAAGTTTCAACCATCACTAAATCACCCCACAACTTGCAATGAAGAGCCAGCTGCATCCAAAATAATCAAATGGTTTCTTTATTAAACAAGATGAAATTAATCACACTAGAGACTAGATCAAGAAAAATTTCAATATGATATACAGCAAGCACTTATTCTATATTATATCCAAAGGCGAATGGAGTCAATGTTTTATAGGTCCAACTGAATTCCGTACTTTTAAAATTGATGTTGCACCCACCTCAGATCCTCCAAACATACACTACTTTTGGAGGATCCAACGTGCCCCCAGAGGCCTTTCTGAAGACATAACTTTCAACACATAACATTTATTGAACATAGATATATATGCGAAAAAATACTAAAATTTCAAAAGTACAATAAATCCAGCACTAGTAACCTATCAAGTTTAAATGCTGGATCGATGTGCATCTGTCGTAATAATCAACTAAATGATCCAATTCATGTAAATAGAAAATTAGAAGGAATAAAAAAAAAAGACTAACCAGAATCATGTTGATGATCAGAACCATGATCTCTCTGATGATTTTCCATACACTGAAGTAAGTACTTAAAAGTCTCAATCTCACAAGGAATAGTAAGTCCACCAGTATGATCAAATCCAAACTCTTCTTCAACTTTTTCCAACAAAACTTTGAACAAAGGATCACTAAGATAACTTGTAGGAATTATAAATCTTCTAAGCTCAGGTCCAACATAAACAGCTAAATAACCTTTAGGAACACCATGTGGTGGCTCTGGACTCTGGCAACTCTCGTCGTCTGAATCGCAACATACATTTGAACTCTTTAACCTCTTCATTATAGCTGGTGATATGCCTCCATAAATATTTCCATCACTATTGTCATCGGGAGATCGAAAATGATGGCCATTAGTACAATGGTTTTGGTTGTTGTTTGCTTTGGGACTAAGAGTTACATTTTGCCATTTATGTAATAACTCTTTGAGTCTCACAATTTGCCTTATGCCTGTCACTTTGCTTCCAACTCCATGATCTTCCATTTTACCTTTGCTTAAATTATCACAACAAGATTGATAACGATAATGAGAAGAATACTACCAAATTTTGATTGACAAAACCTTCGATTCTCTATCAGAAAATTTGACTCATCAAATCTTGTTTCTCTGTATATTCATTGTATACCACAGGTATATAAGTTTCCTACTCAACTTCTTGGAAATATGACAAAAGCTCTAATAAGGAAATTAGATAGCTTAAATAACAATAACCTGATATGTTAATGATTTATTGATATCCTACTTAACAAGGGAAGATTAAAGACAGATCCATTGTGCTAAGACACATTAAATTAAATTAGGGTTTTCTTAGCTGTATTATTTTAGTGATTGAATCCATGTGAAATCCACAACGTGTATGACTTTACTAGAAGGAGAAGCATTTTCCAATCACATGATCAGCAGCTAATATAATCATTTTATCAAATAAAATACTACTACTTAATAAATACTTTAACATTTTTGGATACATACATCCGAAGACATGAACATATAAAATTAGCTTAATATCATAAGAGATAAAACAAAGAGTGACGGTGATATGAAGCTAATTGATTTTCATTTTTCTTGATTTAATTGTTATTTAAGATATCCTATTATTACTCTTTCGGCTTAAAAGATAGAAGCAAGCAATATAAGCCAACAACAAGAAGCCCACTATATTCTTACAAGTAGGGTATGTGAAGGGTAGTGCGTACGCAGACCTTACCCTTACCTAGTGAAGGTAGAAAGGCTGTTTCCAATAGACACTCGACTTAGAAAAAATGAGAAGAGGAAGAAGGGGAAAGCAAGCAATATAAGCCAAGTATAGTAAATTACATGGTGTTCTTTTTCAGGTTATCTCAAATAAAAAAATAAAAACAGATCATTGTATATCTTGTTTGTGATATGATCCAATAATCATGCAATAATTAATACTGAAGAGAATTGGTAACGAAATTAACAAATGATCCAATATAAAACAAGCAGAAAATTACACATACCAGATCTAGTAATGAGGATCAATGTGTGTGTCTATCTATATATATAAGTTTATTAATCTCTTCTTTTCTCTATATTACACTCGCATTTGCCCCTAATAACAGAAATTACTTGCATGCACATGAAAGACAATCAAGCCAATGATGCAAAGAGAACTTAGACAAATTAAATCAGTAATAAATAAAAAAACGATAAAAGATTTTGATGTTGAATTACCAGAATGGGATGGTCAAAAGCTGGTATCAAGAATAGGATATGACATCATATGACCACATAAAAGCTTAACTGGAAAGTCATGCGCTTGTGCCTTCCAGCATTGTTTCACACATATTACGAGAGAATATGTTATTGAAATTTCATTCCCTCATTTGATTTCTATTTAGTTTTTCGCTGCTTTATAAACAGCTTATAAATTGGAAGGGGAAGAGGAATTTCAAAGGAATTATTGGGAGGGTGGTGAAGGTTTTGGGCTAGAAGATGGAAATTTCTACAGTTTTCTTTTGTTAAAGAGTTTCATAGATTTTTAAGAATTCACTAAAATGAGTAATGATTCTGAATAAAAAATCATATGAACTTCCATATCATACACTATACTCTGAAAAACAGACTGCTCTTTTATGTATTCATGGTTTTTGGTTGCATTCTTTGTCTCCCCTCACGGTGTGGGATAATTGTAACCTCTGGCTTCACCTGTGTTTTCGCTACTATCCACTATCTACTTATCACCTTTTTCCTTATAATTCATACCTCTACCCGTTTTGTTTTTTTAGCTTATCTACTCGTTTTATATATTCTTTTCCTAAGGTGGATAATTTATGTAATGTAACTTGAAGGTATATAGCGGGGATTTCAACTTTAAGGGTTATCGATTTTAGAACGAACATTTCAAATACTAGTTTAAAGATTTTTGTACACAAATATAATATTTGAGCAAAAGTTACTGGGCTCGATCGAAGTGATAGTCGGCTTCTAGCTTCGCCCTTAGATATGTATAACCAATTCAAAATTTAAACTAATAAATAGGTCTAACTTTTAAGATTGCTAACACTGTACTTTTAGATGAACACTAATTATGTATGTAGGGAAAAAAACTGAAAACAAAAAATCATATTTTCTACCCTTGATATTTTATGAAAAATATTCTCATTCCTTGGCTTTTTCGTACTTGCGTTGCCCACTCCACACGTCCTATCTAAACTTCTAAGCCAACTTGAGGCAAAAGGTTTCAATGGCTCAAGATATTTTTAAATATACTCCATCCGTTTTAATTTATGTGTCTTTTTTTTTTTAATTTATTTAAAAAAAGAGATAGCTTTTTCTATATTTAGTACTCGTTAACTTCAATTTTTCACATGTCATATTTAAGACCATAAGATTTAAGAATATTTTGCTACATTATTATATGCATCTTTAGTTTAAAACCACAAGATATAAAAATTTTCCTGACTTTCTTAAACTTCGTAATTGGTCAAACTAAGGCACATTAATTGAAACGGAGGGAGCGATTCTCTTGGGGTAAACGGAAAGCAATTAGTAAAAGTTGTTACAAGTAACAGCCAAATTGGAGCAAAAATAATTAGTTGAAAATCAACCGACAGTTTTGTAATTACACACAAAAAAGATATGAGGCCATAGCAGAAGATTAATTCTTTTCTTAATGATGTATATACGTTGTAAAACGAGAAAAGGTAAAACCCTTGTTACTAATTAAGGTTTCACGGATACCTCGTATAAGTATTCAAAAGTTGTTCTTACAACAACGTGTGTGGCTGACAAATAAACAACAGCAGTTGGAGAGCCCATGAATTAGTATCCCTAATTATCTTCTACAAAGTTGACAATTATTGGTTTACTCCTTTGAATCATGTGAATCTATTACATGTGCTATACAATTATTTCGGAAAAATTTGTGGATTGAGTATATCCTTGAGGCCAACAAAACGGCTGGAGCTAGGCTAAAAAGTATCTGAAAAAATCATAGTCCAATCAGAGGATGTAGTGTACTAACTTCGGGGTTCAACTTAACCATAACTTTTGACGCGGAGTAAAAATTTATATGAAAAAATTTATTAAAATTACCAAGATAGTAGATATGAACCCATATCTTTAAAAATCTAATGGTTTCAATATTAAAAACCTTAAAATTAGATCCATAAGATTTAAATCCCGGATCCGCTTCTGAGTTCAAATCCCATTGCATTACAATGTTGGTATATGTGTTGGGTTATTAAGCTTTAATATAGCTTTAAAAAGGGGTGAATGAAAAATGAAGAGAAAATGAAATATTTGGGGTTGCCTCCTTGACAAAGGACATTGTCCCATATTAGAAGAGGAAAAGGTTTTTGATGGGTATATAAACAATTGCTCTTCTTCTAGCTCTTAAAAAGTTGAGAAGAAGGCAAGCCTCGCGCCGTCATCGTCGTCGCTCGGCTTCGAATTCGGTCAATTGATTGATTAATTTTTTTTGGACCAAATTTATTTGTCCGTTATCCGTTTTCCGTTTTTCGGTTTTGTAACTGAAAATTAACCTCACTCTTCAATTCCCGATTTATTTTTGTGTAAATAGCCATTTATATTATGGCTGTTTTGCATAAACAACCATTCTGAAGAGTTACTGTGATAACCCAAATGATCATCTTATGAATTAAGACTCCATTCCAGTCTCATTAGCCTTAAAAAGATTAATTTTAATTACCTCGATTTGCATGCACAGTCCGGGCGTGAATTTGGAAAGCTTTTACGTGAAAATATGAGAAATAGTAATTTATAGAGTTAAAAAGTTGACTTTGGTCAACATTTTGAGTAAATGGACCTGAATCTGTGTTCCGACGATCCCAAGAGGTCCGCAGTAAACTATGGGACTTGGGCATATGCCCGTAATTGAATTCCGAAGTCCCTAGCCTTAGAAAATAATTTTTGAAGAAAATTATTCAGCTGGTTATTACAAGAAATAAAGAAATAAAATAATATGTAAAATTATTGGCATCAGACCCGTATTTTGGTTTCGGATAACAGAACAACTTTATTATGATATTTAAGTCCTATATGTGAAATTTGATGAGAATCGGAGTTGGTTTGACGTGATTCGGACATCCGGTTGAAAAGTTAGGAATTTGGGTGTTCTTGAGAAAATCTTGAGTTTTGAGGCTAAATTTGTGATTTTTGATGTTATTTTGATGATTTGATCGCACGAGCAAGTTCGTATGATATTTTTAGACTTGCGTGCATGTTTGGTTTGGAGCCCCGAGGGCTCGGGTGAGTTTCGAGTAGGCTACGGAGTGTCTAAACTTATAAAAACACCCAACAACTGAAATTTGGTGTTGCAGGCCTCTGATCTCGCATTTGCGAAGTCCTGGCCAAGCCCCAGATCTCACAAATGCGAGATTTAGGGTCGCAATTGTAAAATTCCACCTTGTCGCAAATGAGACATTTTTATCGCATTTGTGAAAAACCCCAGAAATCCCAGGGTTCGGAAATGCGAACTCCAGTTCGCAAATGCGAGGCCCGCAACCTGTTATATCAGATTTTTGATGGGGTTTTCACTTCTTTTTAAATTCTCTCAAACCTTAAACCTCCATAGGCTATTTTCCAAAATATCCAAACTTCTCCAAATCATTGGTAAGTGATCTCTAACTAATTCCTTTAATTCCTTAACAACTTTTAACAAGATTACAACCAAAATTCTAGAGTTTTCATGGTAAAAATTAGGTTTTTGGGTAGAACTTAGGAATTTCAAAATTTGGGGAATTAGACCTCGAATTGAGGTCGGATTCCAATACCAGTTGCATATCCGGGCTCGGGGGAGATTGGGTAAACGGATTTTGGTCCGAACCTCGAGTTTAAACCAAGCGGGCCCTGGGTCGATNTTGTATTTTCCTAGGTATCAAAAATCTACTAAATAAAAGAAATCAAAAAATAAATAGTGGGTTCCTTTGTTTCTATGGTTACTTCTTAAACGGTAAGGTCTTCTCTATACACCGGAGCCCTTACTTTATACTTTAATTTAATATTTAATCAACTAATTGATGTTATTGGGAACTTGTGTAGTTATGATATGTAAAATTATTGGTATTAGGCCTGTATTTTGGTTCCGGATCCCGGAACAAGTTTATTATGATTTTTAAGTCCTATATGTGAAATTTGATGAGAATCGGAGTTGGTTTGACGTGATTCAGACACCCGGTTGAAAAGTTAGGAATTTGAGTGTTCTTAAGAAAATCTTGAGTTTTGAGGCTAAATTTATGGTTTTTGATGTTATTTTGATGATTTGATCTCACGAGCAAGTCTGTATGATGTTTTTAAACTTGCGTGCATGTTTGATTTGGAACCCCANATTGAACCAATTATGATTAGATTCGAGCGGGTTAGAGGCAAATTCTAAAGGAAAGGCCGTGCTAAAGCAGTGATTGCCTGCGAAATTGAGGTAATTGTTGTGTCTAACCTTAGCTTGAGGGAATATGTATTGTATGAATACTTGTTACCCATTTTTTTGCTAAATCCAATGTATAGGTGAGGTGACGAGTACCTATACGTTGTGGTCAGGTCATAACATGCGAGTGAAAGTTAATTCTTGTTATTTTGGTGGTTGTAAAGCCTATTACTTATGATTATTGTTGTTATTGAAATGTTAGAAGATTAGTATCTGGTTCCGCCAAGAGGGATAATATTGTGAATACTGAGTTGAGATTTAAATGACAAATGACGANGTAGGCTACGGAGTGTCTAAACTTAGAAAAATACCCAACAACTGAAATCTGGTGTTGCAGGCCTTTGATCTCGCATTTGCGAGATCAGGCTTCGCATTTGCGAAGTCATGGGCCAGCCCCAGATCTCACAAATGCGAGATTTAGGGTCGCAATTGCGAAATGCCACCTTGTTGCAAATGCAACATTTTATCGCATTTGCAAAAACCCCAGAAATCCAAGGGTTCGGAAATGCAAACTCCAGTTCGCAAATGCGAGACCCGCAACCTGTTATATCAGATTTTTGACAGGTTTTTCATTTCTTTTTCAATTCTCTCAAACCCTAAACCCCCATAGGCGATTTGTCAAAGACCCAAACTTCTCCAAATCATTGGTAAGTGGTCTCTAACTAATTCCTTTCATTCCTTAACAAATTTTAACAAGATTACAACCAAAATTCTAGAGTTTTCATGGTAAATATTGGATTTTTGGGTAGAACTTAGGAATTTCAAAATTTGGGGAGTTAGACCTCGAGTTGAGGTCATATTCCAATACCAATTGCATATCTGGGCTCGGGGGAGATTGGGTAAACGTGTTTTGGTCCGAACCTCAAGTTTAAACCAAGCGGGCCTTGGGACGATTTTTTGTATTTTGATAAAAAAAACATTGGAAAATCATAGAGTTTCATTAAATTTGATTCCTTTAAGCAATAATTAATGATATTGAACCAATTGTGATTAGATTCGAGCGGGTTAGAGATAAATTCTAAAGGAAAGGCCGTGCTAGAGCAGTGATTGCCTGCGGAATTGAGGTAAGTGTTGTGTCTAACCTTAGCTTGAGGGAATATGTATTGTATGAATACTTGTTACATGTTTGTTTGCTAAATCCAATGTATAGGTGAGATGACGAGTACCTATACGTTGTGGTCAGGTCATAACATGCGAGTGAAAGTTAACTCTTGTTATTTTGGTGGTTGTAAAGCCTATGACTCATGATTATTGTTGTTATTGAAATGTTGGAAGGTTAGTATCCGGTTCCACCAAGAGGGTTAATATTGTGAATACTGAGTTGAGATTTAAATGACAAATGACGATAGAAACTATGTTGAAACACTGATTTCTTGTGAAATTCTTTATGAATATTGAATTGAGATTGAAAGAATATATGATGATAGAAACTATGATGAAATACCAATTTCTTGTGAAATTCTTTATGAATATTGAATTGAGATTGAAAGAATATATGGTGATAGAAACTGTGATGAAATACTGATTTCTTATGATATCCTTTGTGAATATTGAATTGA
>ML384407.1:395-31429 GCA_005239525.1 Nicotiana knightiana | reverse complement strand
GAAACTGTGATGAAATACTGATTTCTTATGATATCCTTTGTGAATATTGAATTGAGATTGAAAGAATATATGATGATAGAGTTGTTAATAATTCTGTGATTGGTGAGGACGAGTGTAAAGCACGAAGGGTGATACCGTGCATGTTTCAATTTATATTATATTGTGAGGAAGAGTGTAAGCACGAAGGGTGATGTCGTGCATGATTTAAATATAATGTGAGGAAGAGAGTAAATCATGAAGGATGATGCCGTGCATGAATGTATTATATGGTGAGGAAAGAGTGTAAAGCACGACGGGTGATGTCGTGCATGAATGAATTACATTGTGAGAGTAAAAGTACGAAGGGTGATGCCGTGCATTCTTATTTATGATATGGTGAGGATGAGAGTAAAAGCACGAAGGGTGATGTCGTGCATGAATGAATTACATTGTGAGAGTAAAAACACGAAGGGTGATGCCGTGCAAGTTTTCTTTCCATTTTTATTGCTAAAATTATGGTTGATCACTGTCTATTTATGTCTTATTGCTTTCCTCACTCCTTATGTTAGAAATTCCCCATCTCATGCTCCCTTCCCATTATTTGATGTCTTGACTTCTTTACTTGCTGTTATTTATGTTAATTACTTTGTCCAGGTTTTATGTGGTATCCTGTCCTAGCCTCATCACTACTTTGCCGAGGTTAGGTTCGGCACGTACTCAGTACATGGGGTCGGTTGTACTGACACTGCACTCTGTATTTCTTGTGCAGATTCAGGTACCGGCCAGAGTTGAGTCTCGATTAGTAGCTGAGTATTTACACGGATACACGAGGTAGATCTGTTGGCATCCGCAGATTCCTGGAGTCTTCCCTTATTATTTAGATTGTTGTTTTATTCATTCAAAATAGAGATATATTTCTTTCAGCCCATTTATTTGTAGTACTCTTTAGTAGTTCGTGAATTGTGACACCATACCCTGGGTAGTTATACATTTTAGTATTAGTTCGTGGTTTTGTATTATTATTTCAAATGTTATTCATGAAGTCACTTATTGAGAATTATCAAATTTCCTGTTTATTTTAAATAGTTCTATCGTGTTAAGTAAATTATTAAGGGAAATGGTTAGTGAACTTCTAAAATTGGCTTGCCTAGCAAGTATTGTGTTAGGCGCCATCACGATCCCGTAGGTTAGGAATTTGGGTGGTGACAGTTGCACCTCTTCAAGTTTGAGATCAACATTGGCTATAAATTTCAGTCCATTCTCTCAGATTTTCCATACGAATTTCTGAGTTCTCCTTCTTTCTTTTACACTGTTTTAACTTCAAAGAAAGCAACAGTAAGTGTGATTTGCTACCGAACTTTGTGTTCGCTGAAACACTGAGGTTTGAAGTACCACTACACCAGTGTGTAATTATTTCTATCCTGGGAGGAAATAATCCATAACTTTGGGTACTAGGAGGGGATTAAATTCCTTAAGGAAACACTGTGAATTCAGTGGGCTCGGATTAAATTTTGTTTCGTTTATATTTTTATTTATATATTATTTTATCTTCTCCAAAATTATTTTACAAATACAGTTTACTAACAAGCTTAAGGAATTTAATTTTGTTTTCTGTATTTGTGTTATATTTACTGTTCTGGAGATTAAAGCCTTTGTGGCGATTTTCTACTCCATTGGAGAATAAAATCTAACCGGTTTTCTACTCCAGTTGTTTAAACATTTTTTTGTGTCATTCTTTTACAAAAATGACGAATGACAACGGAAACCAAGTTGTTCCGATGGTGACTGCCAATGCATCGACAAGCCCGAACACCGACATTGGCACCAGCGGAAATACCTGGAAATATTTTTTCGGGATTGATTTCAAGCGACGGCAGCAGGAGATGTTCTACTACTTGACTAATTTAGGTCTACAAAAGTTCATTATGGAAGATGTTTGTGATGACCCAAAGGGTCATCTTATGATTTAAGACTCTATTCCTTGCTCGTTAGCCTTAGAAATATTATTTTTATTCACCTCAATTTACATGCGCAGTCCGAGCGTGAATCTGGAAAGCCTTTATGTGAAAATATATGAAATAAAATTTTTGAGAGTTGAAAATTTATTTTAGTTGACTTTGGTCAATATTTTGAGTAAACGGACCAGGACCCGTGTTTCGACGGTCCTGGGAGGTCCGTATTAAAATATAGGACTTGGGCGTATGCCCGGAATCAAATTTCGAGGTCCCTAGTTCGAGAAATGAATTTTTGATGAAAATTGTTAAACGAGAATTTAAAGGAATGAAAGAAATTGATTAATGTTTGAACTCGTTGGTATCAGGCCCGTATTTTGGATCGGGAGCCTTGAGTCGCAGGTGCGAGTGACAGCCCGCAGATACGGCCCAGGCCAGCTTCCCATTTTCCGTAGATGCGGACTTCCTCCGCAGAAGCGGAACATTGTCTGAAGGTGCGGCCCCAGTGGCCCAACCCCCATTCCGCAAAAGCGGACCTCCTGTCTGCACGTGCGGATGCGCAGATGCAGCCCAAGCACCGCAGGTGCGAGGGTCGGGCAGCGAGTTCATGTTAATTAGAACTCCAGCCCTTTCTTCTTATTTTCAAAAGGGTGGAAGACCTAGGGTAATTTTCTCAAGGATTTTTCTTCCAAAATCATAAGTAAGTGTTCATTAACTACTTTTTTCCAATTACCCATTATTTTTCATCAATTTACAACTAAAAATCGAGGGTTTTTATAGTAGAAATTGGGGGTTTGGGTTGAATTAGGAAATTTTGCATAATTGGGATTTAGACCTCGAATTGAGGTCGGATTTCGAAACTAACGCATATTCGGGCTCGGGGATGAACGGGTAAACGTATTTTGGTCCGTACCTCGAGTTTGGACCAAGCGGGCCCGGGGTCGGTTTTTAACCTTTTTGGGGAAAACTTAGGAAAATCATGATTATGCATTAAAGTTAATTTCTTTAGTAATAATTAATGATATTGAACTAATTATGATTAGATACAGGGGGGTTGGAGGTTAATTCTAAAGGAAAAGTTGTACTTGAGCTGTGAGTGGCCTGCGAAATCCAGGTAATTGTTGTGTCTAACCTTAACTTGAGGGAATAGGTATTGAGTGACTAATTTCTACTTGTTTTGTTGTTGAATATGTTGTATAGGTGAGGTTACGAGTACCTATACGTTGTGGTCGAGTCATAGCATCCGAGTGAAAGTTAATTCTTGTTACTCTTGTTCTTAAAGCCTATTATCTATGATTATTGTTGTTAGTGAAATGTTGGATGATTAGTATCCGGTTCCACCGAGATGAATAATATTGTGAATATTGAGTTGAGATTGAAATGGTAAATGGTGATAAAAACTATGATGAAATATTGATTTCTTGTGAAATTCCTCTTTACATGTTGTTAATGATTCTGTGAATGGTGCACTCCCCGGGGCAGCAACCGTATCTCAGGCTGGAGAAGGAGTCCAGACTCCTGCTACCCACACCCCGAAGCAGATTACTCCTCAGCTTCAGACCCCAGGAGCCCATCCAGTTGGGGTAGTTCAGCCAGCTGCTGCAGTACTTTTCGCTGATGGGACAACTATGTCCTCTGATGCTTTGTGGAGATTGGACAGGTTTATCAAGCTTTTCCCTGTTCATTTCAGTGGTTCCACTTCATAGGATCCCCAAGAATACCTTGATAGTTTTCATGAGGTTCTTCATAACATGGGTATCTTGGAGACCAATGGGGTCGACTTTGCTGCTTTCCGTATGACCGGTTCTGCCAAGAAATGGTGGAGGGAATATCTATGTACTAGACCAGCGGGATCACCTGCTCCTACTTGGGATCAGTTTTCACACCTTTTTTATGGAGAAGTTTCTACCTATTACTACTAGAGAGGAGCGTCGTTGTCAGTTTGAGCGTCTCCAGTAGGGCAACATAACTGTTACGCAGTATGAGACCCGTTTCGTGGATTTGGCTCGTCATGCTAATCTCTTGCTACCACAGAGAGGGAGAGGGTTAGGTGATTTATTAAGGGTCTTACACAGACTATCAGATTGCAGATGGCTAAGGAGATAGGGAGCGAAATGTCTTTCCAGGATGCGGCCAATATGGCCCCGCGGGTTGAGGTAGTTCTTGTATCGGGAGGTCAGGGGACATACAAGAGACCTTACCATTCTGGTGGATTCAGTGGTGCCTCATTTGGAGGCGAGGTTACTTTTAGTAGAGGTCATTCTTCTAGGTCATTCCATTCAGCACTCCAGACATCCCATGGTGCCCCAGGTGGTCGTGGCTCTTACTTGCCTTATTCTGATCATCCAGCCCCTATCAGTGCACCTCCTCTTTAGAGTTTTCAGGGTGGTTATACAGGTCGACATGGTTAGTTTGCCGGCCAGCAATCTCAGCATCCGAAGTCTTGTTATACTTGTGGTGACTCGAGGCACATTGCTAAATATTGCCCTTACGCGTCGGGTAGTTCTCAGTATCAAGGTTCTCAAGCTATAGTTCCAGCACCAGCTGCCGCACCAGCTGCCCAGCCAGCCAGCGGTAAGGGTCAGGTAGCCAGAGGTAGGGGCCAGATTGTTAGAGGTGGAGGCCAGATTGCTAGAGGTGGAGGTTCGCCTATTAGAGGTCGTCCCAAAGACATGGTTCAGGGTGGTGGGGCCCAACCCCGATTGTATGCATTTTCGGCCAGACCTGAGGTGGAGTCCTCCGATGTTGTTATCACGGGTACCATTTCAGTTTGCAATAGAGATGCTTCAGTTCTATTTGATCCGGGGTTTACTTACTCTTATGTGTCATCTTATTTTGCTTCGTATTTGGTTGTACCCCGCGATTCTTTGAGCATCCCTGTTTATCTGTCTACGCCCGTGGGGGATGCTATTGTTGAAGATCGTGTGTATCGCGCGTGTGTGGTCGTTATCAAGGGTCTTGAAACCAGTGTGGACCTTTGGCTCATGTTCATGATTCTAGTGTTGAGGTTTCTTCTATAGACTCGGTGTCTGTCGTTCGCGAGTTTCCTGACGTGTTTCCTGCAGATCCACCGGGGATGCCACCCGACAGGGATATCGATTTTTGCATTGATATGGCTCCGGGCACTCGGCCCATTTTTATTCCTCCATACCGGATGGCCCCACCAGAGTTGAAAGAAAAGTTGCAAGACTTGCTTGATAAGGGCTTCATTAGACCTAGTGTCTCACCCTGGGGTGCACCGGTTTTGTTCGTGAAAAAGAAGGATGGATCGATGAGGATGTGTATAGATTACTGGCAATTAAACAAAGTCACTATCAAGAATAAGTATCTGTTGCCGAGAATTGATGATTTGCTTTATCAGCTTAAGGGTGCCAAGGTGTTTTCAAAGATCGATTTGAGATCGGCCTACCATCAGTTGAAGATTAAGGCATCCGATGTCCCTAATACAGCCTTTCGGAAAAGGTATGGGCACTATGATTTCGGGTGATGTATTTTGGATTGAACAATGCCCCCGCAACATTTATGGACTTGATGAATCGGGTGTTCAAGCCTTATCTCGATTCCTTTATGATTCTGTTCATTGATGACATTCTAATATACTCCCGTAGTCGGGAGGATCATGAGAAGTACCTCCGGATAGCGCTTCGGACTTTGAGGGACAACCAGTTTATGCTAAATTTTCAAAGTGTGAGTTTTCGTCGGATTCAATAGCTTTATTGGGTCACATTGTATCATCAGAGGGTATTCAGGTAGATCCTAAGAAGGTAGATCCAGTCAGGAACTAGCCTAGACCCACTTCAGCCACGGAAATCAAGAGCTTCTTGGGTTTGGAGGGTTACTACCGTCGTTTTATGGAGGGGTTTTCATCTATAGCAGCCCCAATGACTAAATTGACTCAAAAGAGTGCCACATTCAAATGGTCAGACGAGTGTGAGGCGAGATTTCAGAAGCTTAAGACAGCCTTGACTTCAACATCGGTGTTAGTGTTGCCATCAGGTTCAGGATCTTTCACAGTATATTGTGATGCCTCCCGTGTTGGGCTCGGAGCGGTATTGATACAGGAAGGCAGGGTGATTGCATATGCGTCTTGGAAGTTGAAGATTTGAGAAGAATTACCTTGTCCATGACTAAGAGTTGGCAGCCATTGTTCACGCATTGAAGATTTGGAGGCACTATCTTTATGGTGTGTCGTGTGAGGTTTTCACGGATCATCGCAACCTTCAGTACTTGTTCAAGCAAAATGATCTCAATTTGAGACAGATGAGAAGGTTAGAGCTATTGAAAGACTATGATGTCACTATATTGTACCATCCGTGGAAGGCCAATGTGGTGGCCGATGCATTGAGTAGAAAGGCGGTGAGTATGGGCAGCCTTGCGTTCATTCCAGTCGGTGAGAGGCCGCTAGCTTTAGACATTCAGACATTGGCTAATCAGTTTGTGAGGTTAGACATTTCATACCCCAGTAGTGTTCTAGCTTGTACAGTCGCTCGCTTCCTTATTCCAGCGTATCATAGATCGGCAGGATGATGACCCGCACTTGATGGTCCTTAGGGACACATTTCGGCACGGTGGTGCCAAATAGGTTACAATTGGAGATGACAGTGTTTTGAGGATGTAGGGTCGAGTGTGTGTGCCTAATGTAGATGGGCTTCGTGAGTTGATCCTTGAGGAGGCTCACAGTCCTAAGTATTCTATTCACCGGGGTGCTGCCAAGATGTACCGGGACCTGCAGCAACATTATTGGTGGCGAAGGATGAAGAAAGATAAAGGTGCTTATGTGGCTCGGTGCTTAAATTGTCAACATGTGAAGTATGAGCACCAGAGACCCGGTGGTTTGCTTCAGCAGATAGAGATTCCTGAGTGGAAGTGGAAGCAGATCACTATGGACTTTGTTGTTGGACTCCCACGGACTCATAGGAAGTTTGACGCCATTTGGGTTATTGTGGATAGGTTGACCAAGTCAGCGCACTTCATTCCTGTGGAAAGTACTTATACCTCAGAGCGGTTGGCAGAGATATATATTCGGCAGATCGTTCGCCTTCACGGCGTGCGTATGTCTATCATTTTCTATCGAGGTATGCAGTTTACCTCGCACTTTTGGACGGCCGTTCAGCGTGAGTTAGGTTCACGAGTTGAGTTGAGCATAACATTCCATCCTCAGACGGACGGGCAATCCGAGCGTACTATTAAGATCTTGGAGGATATGCTCCGCTCTTGTGTTATAGATTTTGGAGGATCGTGGGATCAGTTCTTGCCATTAGCGGAGTTTGCCTACAACAACATCTACCAGTCAAACATTCAGATGGCTCCCTACGAAGCATTATATGGTAGACGGTGCAGATCGCCAGTTGGATGGTTTGAGCCGGGAGAGGCTCGGTTATTGGGTACAGACTTAGTTCAAGAGGCTTTGGACAAGGTCAAGATTATACATGATTGCCTTCGTACAGCTTAGTCCAGGCAAAAGAGTTATGCCGACCGTAAGGTTCGTGATGTAGCATTCATGGTCGGAGAGAGGATATTACTTCGGGTATCGCCCATGAACGGTGTTATGAGATTTGGGAAGAAGGGCAAGTTGAGCCCTAGCTACATCAGGCCATTGAGATTTTCAAGAGAGTGGGAGAGGTAGCTTATAGACTTGCATTGGCTCCAGGGTTATCCTCAGTTCATCCAATCCATGTTTCTATGCTCCGAAAGTTTCATGGTGACCCGTCCCACATGTTAGATTTCAGCTCTATCCAATTGGACAAAGATTTGACCTATGAAGAGGATCCGGTAGCCATTCTAGATCGGTAGGTTCGTCAGTTGAGGTCAAGGAGTTACCCTTCAGTTCGAGTGCATTGGAGAGGTTGGCCTGTTGAGGCAGATACTTGGGAGTTTGATTCGGACATGCAGAGTAGATATCCACACTTGTTCGCCAATTCAGGTACTTTTCTATGTCCGTTCGAGGAAGAACGTTCATTTTAGGGGTGGAGATTGTGATGACCAAAGGGTCATTTTATGATTTAAGACTCCATTCTGGGCTCGTTAGCCTTAGAAACATTACTTTTATTCACCTCGATTTGCAAGCGCAATCCGGGCATGACTCCGGAAAGTCTTTATGTGAAAATATATGAAATAATAATTTTTGAGAGTTTAAAATTGATTTTAGTTGACTTTGGTCAACATTTTGAGTAAACGGACCCGGATCCATGTTTCAATGGTCCCGGTAGGTCCGTAGTAAAATATGGGACTTGGCGTATGCTCGGGATCGAGTTTTGAGGTCCCTAGCTCGAGAAATGAATTTTTGATGAAAATTGCTAAAAGGAAATTTAAAGAAATGAAAGAAATATATTAATGTTTGAACTCATTGGTATCGGGCCCGTATTTTGGATCTGGATCCCGGTATAGGTCTATTATAACATATATGTCATGTCTGTGAAATTTGGTGGAAATCGGAGTTTATTTGACGTGATTCAGACGTCCGATTGAGAAGATAGTAATTTTGAAGTGTTCTTGAGAAATTCATGAGTTTTGATGCTAAATCCGTTGTTTTAGGTGTTATTTTGGTGATTTGATCGCACAAGCAAGTACGTAGGATGTTTTTGGACTTATGTGCATGTTTAGTTTGGAGCCCGGAGGGCTCGGGAACCATCCGGGCGATACGCGAGTTGTGTTAGCTCTCAACAAGGCTTGCTGGTGCACCCGTTCTGGTGTGCTCGCACCTGCGAGCCTTGATCCGCAGGTGCGAGTGACAGCCCGCAGATGCGTCCCAGGCCAGTTTCCCATTTTCCGCAGATGCGAACTTCCTCTGCAGAAGCGGAACATTGTCTGCAGGTGCGGCCCCAGTGGCCTAGCCCCCATTCCGCAGAAGCGGACCTCCTGTAGCGGATGTGCAGATATGGCCCAAGCACCGCAGGTGCGAGGGTCGGGCAATGAGTTCATATTAATTAGAACTCTAGCCTTTTTCTTCTTATTTTCAAAAGGGTGGAAGACCTAGGGTGATTTTCTCAAGGTTTTTTCTTCCAAAATCATAGGTAAGTGTTCATTAACTACTTTCTTCCAGTTACCCATTGTTTTTCATCAATTTACAACTAAAAATCTAGGGTTTTCAGAGTAGAAATTGGGGGTCTGGGTAGAATTAGGAAATTTTGCATAATTGAAATTTAGACCTCGAATTGATGTCGGATTTTAAAACTAACTGCATATTCGAGCTCGGGGATGAACGGGTAAACGGATTTTGGTCCGAACCCCGAGTTTGGACCAAGCGGGCCGGGTCGGTTTTTAACTTTTTAAGGAAAAATTAGGAAAATCATGATTATTCATTAAAGTTAATTCCTTTAGCAATAATTAATGATATTGAACTAATTATGATTTGATATGGGCGGGTTGGAGGTGAATTCTAAAGGAAAAGTTGTACTTGAGCAGTGAGTGGCCTGCGCAATCGAGGTAAGTTGTCTAACCTTAGCTTGAGGGAATAAGCATTGTGTGACTACTTTCTACTTGTTTTATTGTTGAATACGATGTATAGGTGAGGTGACGAGTACCTATACGTTGTGGTCGAGTCATAACATGCGAGTGAAAGTTAATTCTTGTTATTCTTGATGTCTTAAAGCCTATTATCTATGATTATTGTTGTTAGTGAAATGTTGGATGATTTGTATCCGGTTCCACTGAGATGGATAATATTGTGAATATTGAGTTGAGATTCAAATGGTAAATGGTGATAGAAACAATGATGAAATACTGATTTCTTGTGAAATTCCTCTTTACATGTTGTTAATGATTCTGTGACTGGTGAGGAAGAGTGTAAAGCACGAAGGGTGATGCCATGCATAGTTTATTTAAATAGTGAGGAAGAGTGTGAAGAACGAAGGGTGATGCCGTGCATAATTTATTTAAAATGTGAGGAAGAATGTAAAGCACGAAGGGTGATGTCGTGCATAATTTATCTATATTGTGAGGTGAGAGTAAAAGCAAGAAGGGTTATGCCGTGCATTCTTATTTATTATTTGGTGAGGCTGAGAGTAAAAGCACGAAGGGTGATGTCGTGCAAGTTTCCTTTCTATTTTAATTTCTTAAGTTGTTGATCACTGTCTATTTCTGCCTTATTGTTTTCTCACTCCTTATATAAAATTCCCCAATGTATGCTCCCTTCACATTATTTGTTGTTTACTTTTCTTTAATTGTTGTTATTGCTACTAGCATGATTACATATGTCCAGGTTTTTATGTGGTGTCCTGTCCTAGCCTCGTCACTACTTCGTCGAGGTTAGGCTCGACACTTACCAGTACATGGGGTCGGTTGTACTGACACTGCACTCTGCACTTCTTGTGTAGATCCAGGTTTAGGTCTGAGCTAAGTTCGATTTGTAGCAGACTATTCACACGGAGACACGAGGTAGATCTGCCGACGTCCGCAGATTCCTGGAGCCTCTTCCTTATTATTCAATTGCTGTTTTATTTAGTTAAAAGCAAATATAAATTTTCTTTCAGCCAAATACTTGTAGTAAATTCTTAGTAGTTCATGAATTGTGACTCCAAACCCTGGGTAACTAGAGATTAGTATTAGTTTTTACAGTATCGTTTTACTAGTTCATTTATTATCTTGGTATCGTATATTGGATGGTAGTAATATTTCTTATATTTTTATAATCATATTAATATCATAACCCTCTAATGTTGGCTTGCCTAGAAAGTATAGCGTTAGGCTCCATCACAGTCCCGACGGTGGGAAATCGGGTCATGACAATGTTCCTGTTATGCCCCACGAAACTCCAGAAAATGAACGTTTCCTCGTGACTGATGCGTGGAAGCATTCTGATTTTTTATGCAAGAATTACATTCTTAGCGGACTGGAGGACGATATGTATAACGTCTATAGTAATGTGGAGACGTCAAAAGAACTTTGGGTTGCGCTTGAACGAAAATACAAAACTGAAGATGCCGGATTGAAGAAATTTGTTGCCGCTAATTTTTTGGACTACAAAATGGTAGATAACAAGTTTGTTATTACCCAAGTCCAGGAATTGCAAGTAATTATTCATGATCTCCTTGCTGAAGGTATAATCCGAAGTAATACTGATGTTGAAAGTATTAATTTTATTATATTTACTAATAGAATTTTCATTGAAGGTCTTGTCATGAAAAAACATTCCAAGTTGCTGCGATGATTGAGAAGTTTCTTTCTTTGTGGAAGGACTTCAAAAATTACTTGAAACACAAACGCAAGGAGATATCCCTTGAAGATCTCATTATTCGGTTGAGTATCGAAGAGTACAACAAAGCTGCTGAAAAGAAAGGTCGTGAAAACTCAACAATAATGGGAGCAAACATTGTTGACGATGCTCCTCAGAATAACAGAAAGAGGAAGAAGACTTCTAGACCGAAAAACAACCAAAGCAAGAAGCGGTTCAATGGAAATTGCTACAACTGTGAAAAAGCTGCTCACAGATTTGTAGATTGTTGTGCTCCAAAGAAAGACAAGAAGAAGGGTCAAGCAAACATGGTTGAAAAGCACGAAGATGTTGATGACTTGTGTGTTATGCTTTCTGAATGCAACCTGGTGGGAAATCCTAAGGAGTGGTGGATTGATTATGGGGCCACTCGCCATGTTTGTGCAGTTAGAGAAGTTTTTGCTACATATGCTCATGTTGGACCCGAAGAGACGCTTTCTATCGAAAATGCTGCAACGACCAAAATTGAAGGATGTGGGAAAATATTTCTCAAAATGACTTCTGGCAAGGTAGTGACTTTGAACAACGTCCTTCATGTTCCCGAGATTAGGAAGAACTTAGTCTATGCTGGACTTCTTGTTAAGAACAGTGTTAAGTGTGTTTTGTTATCCGATAATGTTGTAATAAGTAAGAACAAAATGTTTGTAGGAAAAGGTTACCTCACTGAGGGATTTTTCAAGCTGAATGTAATGGTTGTTCAGAATAATAATAAAATTTCAGCTTCATCGTACTTATTTGAGTCAAATGAATTATGGCATATACGTTTGGGTCATGTCAATTATAAAACCTTGCGAAAAATGATTAACTTGGAAGTATTGCCTAAGTTCGAATGCGACAAATCAAAATGTCAAATATGTGTGGAATCTAAGTATGTTAAACATCCTTATAAGTCAGTTGAAAGGAATTCAGATCCTTTAGACTTAATTCACACAGATATTTGCGATAAGAAGTGATAGGGGTGATGAATATGAATCTCCTTTTGAAGAAAATGTTTAGAATATGGAATTATTCATCAAACAACGGCCCCTGACACGCCCCAATCCAATGAGATTACGGAAAGAAAGAATCGTTTATTAAAGGAGATGATGAACACATTGTTGATAAGTTCTGGTTTGTCAAAGAACTTGTGAGGGGAAGCCATTCTTATGGCTAACCGAATACTAAATCGCGTACCCCATAGCAAAACACAATCCATTCCATATAAAAAATAGAAAGGAATGAAGCCCAACTTGAATTATTTTAAAGTGTTGGGGTGTTTGGCAAAAGTTCAAGTTCCTAAACCCAAAAGGATAAAAATAGGACCGAAAATCGTTGATTGTGTTTTCATAGGATATGCGACCAATAGTAAAGCATATCGATTTCTGGTTTACAAATCAGAAAATCCCGACATTCATAATAATACAGTTATAGAATCAGATAATGTTGAGTTCTTTGAAAATATATATTCATATAAAAAGGAATGTGAGTTGATTGGTGAAGGATCTAAACGACCTCGGGAAGAAACAAAAGAAAGTACATTTAATCAGGAGGATCCAAGATGTAGTAAACGTCAAAGAATGTCTACTTCATTTGGACCAGATTTTGTGACTTTCTTATTGGAAAATGAGCCTCGAAAATTTAAAGAAGCTATGTCTTCTTTAGAATTATTATGTTGGAAAGAGGCAGTCAATAGTGAAATAGAATCCATATTGAACAACCATACATGGGAATTGGTTGATCTTCCTCCTGGAAATAAACCGTACGGTTCTAAATGGATCTTTAAGAAGAAAATAAAAGATTATGGCACTATTGATAAATATAAGGCAAGACTTATGGTCAAATTATATAGACAACGAGAAGGTTTTGACTATTTTGATACATACTCTCCAGTTACAAGAATACGTCCTATGAATGTTAGTAGTGTTAGCTGCAGTTTATGGTCTTGAAATTCATCAAATGGACGTTAAGACGACCTTCTTAAATGGAGAGTTGGAGGAAGAAATCTACATGGAACAACCTAAAGGGTTTGTGGTTCCTGGTAAAAAAAAGAAGGTATGTAGACTTGTTAAGTCCCTTTACGGACTAAAACAAGCACCCAAACAATGGCATGCAAAATTTAACCAAACAATGTTATCAAATGGTTTTAAGATAAATTACTGTGATAAATGTATGTATATTAAAAATTTTCCAAATCACATAGTCATTGTTTGCTTATACGTGGATGATATGCTGATAATGGGTAATGACATTGCCAACATAAATGCGACTAAACGTATGCTAACTGGCAAGTTTGATATGAAGGACTTGGGAGTTGCTAATTTAATTCTGGGGATTAAGATCCATAAGACTCCTCAAGTTCTGGCGTTGTCACAATCTCGTTATATTAAGACAGTACTTGAAAAATTCAAGCACTTAGGGTTTAAAGTTGCAAAGACTCCAATTGACGTGAATCTTGAATTAGCAAAGAACAAAGGCTAAAGCATATCACAATTGGATTATGCTCGTGTGTTGGGATGCTTAATATATATCATGAATTGCACACGAACATATATAGTTTGTGCTATAAATAAATTGAGTCGATACACGAGCGATCCAGGTCAATCTCACTGGATGGCAATGAAACGAGTTTTGGGATATTTAGAACATATCCAGGACTTTGCTTTGCACTACAGTAAATATCCTGCGGTGATTGAGGGATATTGTGATTCAAATTAGATCACTGGTTCAACTGATTCTAAGTTCACAAGTGGATATGTATTCATTATTGATGGAGGAGCGGTATCTTGGAAGTCGTCCAAACAAACTTGTATTGCCCGCTCTACAATGGAGGTTGAGTTCATAACCTTAGCTAAAGCCGCTGAAGAAGCTGAATGGCTCCAGAATTTCTTGGAAGACATTCCATTTTGGCCCAAACCGTTGGCACCAATATGCGTACATTGTGATAGTCAAGCGACAATTGGAAGGGTTGGGTGCGTTATGTATAACGGTAAATCTCGTCATATACGACGAATACATAAAACCGTTAAAAAATAACACTCTAGAGGAATCTTCACGATTGACTATGTAAATTCAAGCGATAATGTGTCGGATCCACTTACAAAAGGCCTAACTAGAGAGCTAGTTGAGAAATCATCAAGGGAAATTGGACTATGGCCGAGAACAAGTCATTGTGGAGGTAACTCTACCTAGAAGACTGGAGATCCCAAGATCTAGGTTCGAGGAGATCAAACAAAGTCATTAATGACGGTTCAACATTGTCAACTAAATTTTGGTCCATTATCGTGATAAGGTTGGTTGTGTGACTTATAGTTGTCTAGGTATACACCAAAGTTCGACGGTTCAAAGATATCAAGTCTATCGATTGACCGAGTATATCTGACATAAGTTCACTACGGAAAGTTCAAAGAGAAACCTACTTATCCAGATGCAATTAATCCTTGCTTACGAATCACACAGGTATTCATGCATATTTTCGTGATATAGCCATTCCCCATTCATGTGGGGGATTGTTGGGTTATTAAGCTTTAATGTAGCTTTAAAAATGGTAAATGCGAAATGGAGGGAAAATGAAATATTTGAGTTTCCCTCCTTGACAAAAGGACATTGTACCATATTGGAAGATGAAAAGGTTTTTGATGGGTATATAAACAATTGCTCTTCTTCTAGATCTTAAAGAGTTGTGAAGAAGGCAAGCCTCGCGCCGTCCTCGTCGTTGCTTGCACGGCTCGACTTCGGATTCGGATTTGAATTTGGATTTGGTCAAATGATCGATTGATTGATTAATTTTTTTTGGACAAAATTTATCTGTTAATAGTAAATATTAACAGAAATGTTATTAAATATCTGTTTTAATAACAGAATATTAATATTAAATTCAATAAATATTAATATTAAATCCAACGGAATATTAAAAGTTTTTTCGTTATCCATTTTTCATTTTTCGGTTTTGTAACTGAAAATTAACCTCCCTCTTCAATTCTCAGTTTATTGTTGTGTAAATAGCCATTTATGTTATGGCATTTATGCTATGGTCGTTTTACATAAACAACAATTTTGAAGAGTTGCACCTCTTCAAATTTGAGCTCAACATTGGCTATAAATTCTAGTCCATTCTCTCAGATTTTCCATACGAATTTCTGAGTTCTCCTTGAGGAGTTACAAGAAAATATAATTTCCCGGGTATCATATTTAACTATATATCCCGAGGCCATTATAAGTTACCCGGCACTAATTACCCCACCCTCCACAATGTATAAGTTATCCCGGTACTAATTTTAATCCTATGATAACTTATACCAAGTTTGCTGACCAAACAAAGTATTAAGGTGATATTAAATTTTTATACTAGCGGTATACCTTCTTATGCCTCATACCAAACGACACCTGAGGGTTTCATTTGTTACGATTTTATATGAAAAAAACATAAGAAATTAGAAAGACATAAGAAATGGCGCGAGGTGGCCAGTTTTTAAGATGCTATTTAGTATTTAGCCAGCAATTTCAATGCTGAGCATATATAGCCATTACTTTGTTATAATTAATATGAATAGGCATTTTTACCCTTTCTTCATCTCTTTTCTTTTCAACCCTTTTTCATTATCAAAATCTAAAAACCCTCTCTTCTCTCCGTCACTTAAGCTCTCGTTTCTTCTCTGAAATTTTGGGTATTCAAAATTAATTGGGTACTCAAAATAACGATTATAAGTTGATTTTAGTGTCGAATAAGGATCGAATTTTTGTGATAATGTTATTCAATATTTTTTTTGTTTGTGGTTCAATCAATATATTTGATTATGTAAGGATATTTCATGAAAATAGTCGTTCGAATTCATAAACTAACTGTGTTTATGAATTTTTAGTTAAATGTGTTCATAAAAGTTAAGGACGAAGTGTTTTTTACTTTTGGACTTGGATCTCAAAGTTAAGGACTGAAAACTATAAGTTAAGGACCTATTGTCCTTAACTTTTTAACTTGAACTTTTAAGTTAAGGACTGAAAACTATAAGTTAAGGACATATTGTCCTTAACTTTTTAACTTGAACTTTTAAGTTAAGGACTGAAAACTATAAGTTAAGGACCTATTGTCCTTAACTTTTTAACTTGAAACTTTAAGTTAAGGACTGCTTGTCCTTAACTTTTTAACTTGAAACATGAAGTTAAGGATTGCTAGTCCTTAACTTTTGAACTTGAAACTTGAAGTTAAGGACTGCTTGTCCTTAACTTTTGAACTTGAAACTTGAAGTTAACGACCAAGGGTCCTTAACTATTAAACTTGAAAGATGAAGTTCATGACCTATTGTCCTTAATTTTTAAACTTGAAACTTAAAGTTAAGGACTACTTGTCCTTAACTTTTTAACTTGACTTGAAGTTAAAGACTGCTTGTTCAAATCTTTTATGTTCTTTTTCCTTCTTTGAAGTTAAGGACTGCAAGTTCGCGATCAAAGTCAGGTAAGTTAAATACTGTTGCTGCTTCTGAAGTTAATTGTGCTGATCGTTAATAAAAGCTTAGGTATAAGTTATAGCATAAAGGTATTTTCGTCCAGTCAGGTAAAAGTTCATTAAATAATGGCTAAAGAATAAATACATTTAAAACATTGGCTTTAAAATAAAGCCAACTTCTATTAATGGATATTTGTACACATCCCCTAAGAATCCCTGCTCCACCGAGGCCGAAATAAGAAAGACAACTGCATCATTTTCTGGAAATTTTGCTAGCTATATCCAAATGCCAAATAGAGTGGACCGGATCAACCGTTATCTGAGAGAATAATTGGCCTATTCTTCTTCTTCTTTTCGTATTGGGCCCTTGAGTTTAGATTTGTGAACTGGTCCAGTAAAGACCATGACTGACAAAAAATAAAAGTCCCAAATTAGGAAAAGATAATGAATTTTGATATTGATGGAGAGGACATGATTGATCTTTTTTGATATTTGCAACTGGATAAAGTAAGGAAATGTTTTGCCTAAAGGGCCTTAATCACAAATGTATACTGGACCCATATATCGATCGCTGGCCCATATACGTTAATTTTGTTTAGTTATAATATTATTTAAAACTCTCTTACATAGTGGGGATGTAGCTCAAATGGTAGAGCGCTCGCTTTGCATGCGAGAGGCACGGGGTTCGATCCCCCGCATCTCCAATTTTTTAATCTTTATCACACTTATGTAGGACAACAACTAAGGGGTCGTTTGGTTTGAATATGACTTTTGCCAGAATAAGTTATTCTGAGATTAATTATCCTGGTATTATTTTTTATCCACTATTTGTATGTTGTATGAAAAATGACAATTGCATAATTTCTAAAAAGAAGGTATAAGCTATCCGGCACTAATTACCCCACCCTCCACAATGTATAAGTTATCCGGGATCCCGAGATAACTTATACCAGGTTTGCTGGCCAAGCAAAGTATTAAGGTGACACTACAATAAAAACAACGTTTAGCGACAAGGGATAATCCGTAGCTACATAGCGGCGGATTAGCAACGAAGTTTGTAGTTTATCGCTAAATAAGCTACATAAAGAATTTGTATCAAATATAGCGACGGACTCGCGACAAAAACCAATATTCGTCGCTAAAATTGGCGCTAAATATTAGAGCCTTATTTCACCTACAAAATTAGCGACGAAAATGGGGCGACAAAAATTATTAAAATCTAGCGACAGATTTAACGTCAACAAATCCGTCGCTGCATTCATTTTATTTATCAAGAAATTCCAAAGGTGATTGCGACAAAATGTCGGTCGCTAATTTCCTTAAAATAAAGCTTCATTTAGATAATATTAGCGACAGAAATTGGGTCGTCGCTATTTCCGTTGCTAAAAATTTAGTTCCATAAAAGTAAAATTTCATTAGTTATTATTAGCAACAGAACTCAAGTCGTCGCTAAGTTCGTCGCTAAAGTGTCGTCTAAAAATACAATTACCTTGGTCAAAAGCCAAACATTCCAACAATTAGGGAAAAACCCCCTCTTTCTCTCCTCTCTATCAGACTCCTTCACTACTCTCTAACAATGAAAATTTTTCTCTTCAAATACAAAAAATTNAAGTTAAATTTCATTAGTTATTATTAGCAACAGAATTCAAGTCGTCGCTAAAATGTCGTCTAAAAATACAATTACCTTGGTCAAAAGCCAGACATTCCAACAATTAGGGCAAAAACCCCCTTTCTCTCCTCTCTATCAGACTCCTTCACTACTCTCCAACAATGTAAATTTTTCTCTTCAAATACAAGAAAATGGGCGTGAATCTAGGGTTAATGTCTGAAAAATAGAAGAAAACTTTCGAATTTGCAAGATTTTTGCTGCATAACTCTGAAATTCGAAGTCGCATGTTGCTGCTCAGCAAGATTCTCATGTGAAAGAGTAAGCTTCTTTGTGATTTCATTCCTGTCTTGTAGATCTGGTCGAGAATCATTGTTCAACTTTTCTAAAACTGAAGTCAATGAGAGGTTTAATTTTCCGTGAGAGGTTCAATTTTCATTCCTGTGAGAGGTTCAATTTTGTTGTTAGTAGAAAGTGTTGAATGTTCTTTATTGTTCATTACTTTCTTACTTCTTAAAATTTCTGAAATTCTGAGTTTGTGGGTTGTGTTGGTTTTAATTGTTTGTTTGTCTCTGTATTTTGAGCTGAAACTTCTAAATCGCGAGATTAATTCGAAGAACCTAGGTCCCTATTAGCCATTACTGAGTTGTTCGATTAAGCTGGCGTTCTCGATCGAAATTTTCATGGAGGATTTGAGAACAAAATCATATGGGTATTGTGGTTTGGAGCTTAAAAATATGAATCTCAGCTGATTTGGAGTGAAGAACAGCTGAACTTCTATTGTCAGAACTCTAGAGTTCGACTTCGAAAATCCCAGATTTGAAGACTTTGAATAAGAAATCCACTGGGAGAAAATAGTTTTCAAGTAGGACTCGAAAACGAAGCATTTTAGCTTCAGTTTTAAAAAAAATTACAGACAATTCAGTACTGGAGCAGGAAGAGGAGTTCAAAAGTCTTTCAATTTCCAACTTGTAACAGTAACATGTGTAAATTTGTATCCTCTTTTTTTCTAGAAGACTAGAACTAGAATTGCATATCTAACTAGGATCATTTACAAAAGAAATTTAAAAAAATCAGGCCGATGCACAAAGCATCTCGCATTCATGCAGGGTCCGGAAAAAGGCTGCACCCAAGAAAGAAATACGACTAGAAAATTTCTTGCTTGCCTTAAATCAATTGAAAAAGATGAAATCAATTACCTTGAATGTGTAATCTTTTAACCAACCTGTGATTCTCAAATACTATTTAACGACGCCAGAAGATGAGGAAACTATGACTCCCACAATATTTCTTCATATGTATTATCATGAAACAACCAAAGCCAAGAGAAAGCTGTTATTTTCCTATAGCTCCTACGTTGTTTCCTGGGGATCTAAAAGTTGGCATATGAAATTTCTCAAACCGCGGTTCAGTTAAAGATGTTGCATCAGTTTTAAAGTTCTCATTAAAACCTTCAACTCTTAGCAATAATAAATCAGCAAAGTTCTTCTACAACATTAAATGAAAACACACAACTTTTCTATGTAGAAAGAGAGTGCAGAAAAGTTTGTTTAGCTTTAGTTTTGTTTTTCCAGTTGTCTAATTAAGTCTTTTAAATTTTCCTTTTCATGAAGAATTTGTAAACCCAAATTCCTTTTAGTTTTGGATTGTGAAGATTTTTTGTCCTAATTTTGCATTTGCTATACACTAATTTATTTTTCCTTAATGTTTTAAAATTTTCTTTGCAGGTCGACAAGAATTTATGTGGTAAAAGTTCTCGGAAAGATTTAGTTTTTATTAGTCTTCGTGCTTGATCCAAAAGGCAATTCAGGGTCTGGTGAGTTCTCATGTCCTTGTTCTGTTGATTGTACTTTTCTCTATTGTATGCGTTTAATTGAATAATTTATAAATTATATTTTGGGGCATTCTAATTGGTATCATTTTTGACTTATGTAATCCTCAATATATAGCATTTCATTTGTCTATTTAAGGTTCTTATTTTGGTCAATGAAAATAAACTGAACATTCCAAGATTTGTTTTCATTCCAAGATTGGGGTGTTAGTAATTCTCAGCTTAATCTGATGTCAACTTGTTATTCATTTTAGAAAGCATTCTGATGTCTTATTAAATAAAAAAACTCTAAGGTCTTGTTTATTTTAATATTTAATAGGAACATGGACAATATAGAGCGTGATTGGATGTACAAAAGGTTGGATGGCCGAGGGGGTATTAATTCAAGTTTCATAACTGGTGTGAACAAGTTTCTCCAGTTTGCTTGTTCTCAGCGCAATCGCATGAGTGGTGACAACGTTAGATGTCCATGTAAAAAATGTCACAACATTAAATACATGGATGTTGAAACTGTTAAATTGCACCTTTATCAGTATGAATTTGTTGAGAACTATTTTTTTTGGAAGTACCAAGGAGAAAGAAATGTGACCTGTGAGATGTCTTCTAGTGGTGATTTGCATGGTGGTGCTCAACCTGAATTGGGATATGAGAATCCATATCGACAAATGGTCTTGGATGCGGCTGGACCTAATTTTGGCCATGGTTTGAGCTGGAAGTCTTATAATAATATTGAACCAGAGTCGTCTCATTTTTATGAACCTTCAATGGAGGCGGAGCCTAATCCTTCAATGGAGGAGGAGCCAAATCTTGAGTGCCAAAGGTTTTATGATTTGCTACAGGCCGCTGATGCAAAATTACACCCTGGTTCTTCCCTCTCTCAACTCGCAGTGGTTTTCAGGATGCTAAATATTAAAATGGAGAATACTTTATCACAAAGAGGTTATAACCAAATGATGCAATTGTTGAAAGAGGCTTTACCAGAAGATAACACAATGCTTGATAACTATTACGAGACCAAGAAGCTAGTGTGTAGCTTGGGTTTGCCAGTTGAAAAGATTGATTGTTGTAATTCTGGATGTATGTTGTATTGGGGTGAAGATGAGGACCTCACATCTTGCAAGTTTTGTGGCCACCAGAGGTACAAACATCGTGTCAGTTCTCGTAAGAGGAAATTAATCCCTTACAAAAAAATGTATTATTTTCCTTTGATTCCTAGATTGCGGAGATTATATGCATCTCATGCTACAGCCGCTGATATGAGATGGAACCATGAGCACATACAAGAGGAGGGCGTAATGCGTCATCCATCAGACTCTGAGGCTTGAAAGCACTTCAACGAAACTCATCCCTTTTTTTGCTGTTGAACCAAGAAATGTGAGGTTGGGATTATGTACTGATGGTTTTAAGACCTTTGGTCATTCAGGGAGGAAATACTCTTCATGGCCAGTGATTGTCACTCCATACAATTTGCCTCCAGGGATGTGTATGAAAGAGGCGTACATGTTCTTAACTGTCATTGTTCCAGGGCCAAACAACCCTAAATAAAAAATTGATGTTTATCTACAACCTTTAATAAAGAAATTGACCATGTTGTGGGAGACGGGTGTAGAAGCATTTGACATCTCACAAAAATGAAATTTTCAATTAAGGGCCGGTTTGATGTGGATAATCAATGACTTTCCAGCATATTCTATATTATCTGGATGGAGTACTGCCGGTAACTTAGCATGTCCTTATTGTATAGAGGAAGCACAATCCTTTAGATTACGTCATGGTGGAAAAATAACTTGGTTTGACAGTCATAGAATGTTTCTTGACCAAACGCATCCGTTTAGGAGAGATCGTAAAAACTTTTGTAAATGTCAGATTGTCAGAAGGCTACCACCACCCCTAAGAACAAGAGAGGAAATCTTGAACCAAATTTGTGAGTTGGGACTGAGAAAAGTAACTGAGCTAGATGCGGAAGAAGTTAATGGAAGAATTTCTCGGTATTGTGGATGGAAAAAGAGAAGCATCTTTTGGGATTTGCCTTATTGGAGCTCTAACATGATCCGACATAATCTCGATGACATGCATATTGAGAATAATGTCTTTGATAATGTATTTGACACAAATCTTAATGTTGATGGCAAAATAAAAGACAATCCAAAGGCACGTGAAGATATGATAAACTATTGTGATCGACCGCAATTGACAAAGAATCCTATTGATGGAAGCTATCCCAAAACTGCATATACAATAGAGAAGAATCAAAAAATTGCATTGTTCAATTGGTTGGAAAATGTGAAGTTTCCAGATGGGTATGTTTCGAATTTGAGTCGATGCCTAGACACAGACAAGTATAAATTATTTTGTATGAAAATTCATGATTGCCATGTGTTCATGCAATGATTAATGCGTATTGCCTTTCATGAGCTACTTCCTAGTAATGTGTGGCAAACACTTACGGAATTGAGCTTATTTTTTAGGATCTCACCTCGACTGTTCTTCGAGTGGTGGACATGGAGAGATTAGAGGCAGACATTCCACAGATCTTGTGTAAGTTAGAGCGTATATTTCCTCCTGGATTCTTTAACTCAATGGAACATGTGCCTGTACACCTGCCATATGAAGCAAGGATTGATGGTGTACAATATAGATGGATGTATCCTTTTGAGAGGTAATGAACTTTTTATGCTCTTATTATGACAAGTATGCTACACATGAATTTATGAATTAAATGGTCTATCCATTTACTTGTATATATACCTTGGAACTCTTAAAAAATGATAGGGAATAAAGCTAGTGTCGAGGGTTCAATTTGTGAAGCATACTTGATGATGGAATCAACACAATTATTTTCTCATTATTTTGAACCTCATGTCATGACACATAATCATAATGTGGCCCGTAATGATGATGGTGGTTTCATGGAAGATCTTGAAGGAAATTTATCAATATTCACCCATCCAGGCCGACTATGGAGAGAAGGAAAAAAGAGAAGTTTGTCCTTCGAAGAAATCAAGGCATCCCAAACTTATATTCTACTAAATTATGTAGAGGTTGAGTCGTTTGTAAGGTATCATTTTTAATAATAATAGATATATTCATATATTTTGAGTCTGTATTTAACTTATTTTATTTCAATGAAGTATGTACATACAACGGTTGCAAGAAGAATTCCCCAATCTATCTGAGGATCAAATAAATGAAAGTCTCGAAACGTGTTTTGCTATATGGTTCAAGGAATATGTAAGATTATAATAATCATTATATTTTAAACAATTATGTAGTTGAATTGGTTTGTTATATTTAACTAAGTCTTATAATTTTTTTGAAATAGGTTCGATGCAACCACATTGAGAACTAATTCTTGCGTAGTCTTGCTCATGGACCATTAATAAGCGCAAAATATTATCCGGTTTATTTTGTTAACGGATAAAAATTTCACACGGAATGTCATGGTAGTGCAAGATCAACAACTAATAGTGGAGTTTGTATCTCGGATCCAAATGTTGGTGACTATTATGGACGGATACAAGAGATTGTACAATTGGAATACCGTGAAGAACCTTTAAAGCAAACTGTGTTATTCAAGTGTGAATGGTTTGATCCAACTGTGAATGTTGGTGTCAAGGAGCAAAACAAATACAAATTAGTCCATGTGAACCATCGTCGTCGTTTTGAAACGTACGAACCTTTTATTCTTGCAACGCAAGCAACTCAAGTGTGTTATGTGCCTTATCCTAGCACGAAAAAGGACAAGGATGATTGGGTAGCTGGGTTGAAAGTTAAACCTCGGGATGTTATTGAACTTCCTGATGAGGCAATAACATCAACTCCAGAACCGACTCTTCCATTCTAAGTTGAAGAAGTTGAAGTCAATTTGATAGATATGATTTCACCACTGATGAGAATATAATCTTACATGATCCAAATAGGGATGTAATTGAAATAGGGATGGAGAATCAAGAGTTCGAAGAAGAAACTTCAGAAGACGAGTATGAAATTGAGGATGAAAATGAGGAGGATGATGAGGAAGAGTTTGAAGAAGAAACAGATGAAGACTAGTGTGTTGATAAAAATGCACTATTATATTTTTATTGAATTTTGCTTTTCTTGTCATGTGTGTGGTATGTTATAAGTCATGTATCTATTTTGTAGTATAATCTATAGAGAATCAAATCGAATACCATGTTTGTAGTAATCTAAATGGTACAATACTCTTCTAGCTTACGTTGTGTTTTACCTCTTTTTACATTAGTCTGACTCTTTTTTTGTAGCAGTGGAATAATGTTTATTTAGATATGCATAGTTCCATATCCTTCTTTTATTTATTTATTTTGCAGATATGCCTCGAGGGAGAGGTCGTGGTGGCGCAGGCCGTGTAGGTAAATCTTCAGCTAGAGGTAATTTTGCTACTCGTGGAAATATGCCTACTGTTCCCATTCCCACAATCAATCCTCAACAAGGTGGTACGAGTTCCTCGAGTGGACCAGATCACATCAATCAAGTTCAAACATTAGGTCCTAGTAGTACACCACCTATTTAAACATCAGGCAATGGTAGTACCCTACTATTAATTTGGAACTATCTCCAAATACCCATAATCAGAGCAACATAATAGACGAGGGTACATATTCTCAAAGCAACATAATAGGCGAAACTAAGTGTAGCAGTACCCGCAGGCCGCGGACGCTTCTTACTATTTCTCCTACAGGGTTAGTCCATACTTGTACTATTACTTATGGTATATTTTTATTGGTACATGGTATTCCTTTAAATAATGTCTTCTAATTTGTTTAGGTTAGAGCCTTCATTTCAATGCTCTGATTTTATAACTAAGTATTTCAAGCATGAACTTGATCCTAATGGATTCAACTGGAAAAACGTCTCAAATGAGATTAAAAAAAATATTTTGGAGAATTCAAGGTATAATCCATCACAATTGGATTTAGAAAGTATATTAACTTTTATATGTAACTTATTATGTTATTACTTTATAAAATTATTTCAGAGGGTTTTCTACTAGGATTCTTCAATTGATGGTGCGGTGCGGATCCAATAGGAGCGTAGGGCAGCAATAAGATACAGTGATTTTGTTAGAAAACTAAAATCACATAAGGTGCAACCGGACACTATTCCAGATAATGTGTGGGAAAGTTGGTTGAGACTTTGGGAAGATCCTAAGTGTGTTGAAAAGTCAGAAATAAATGCAAAAAATCACCGTGGTGGGAGCGAAGCTGCCAGTGGGACTCACACAGGTGGCTCTATCAATGTTGGGGAGCACGCAAGAGACTTGTAAGTGGATATAAAATATCTGAAAATCTCATTTAAGTTTGCACTAATTCAAATATGAAAATCTTATTTAAGTTCGGTAAGTCATGAGTTGTGGATTGTCAATATAATGTGCTTGAAATTGTTGGTGTTTCCTGGAGCCTTTCCAGTTGAATATTTTCAAATAAATGCAGAACAGAAACATCCAACATTTCTCTAACTCAGACTCAAATCTGCATCCTAAAATACAGTGTGCATGTTTGAATCAGTTGGCCTAATTTTAACACATAAATTGCTTCCTACAGTAAAAAGATATCAGGATGGCCAAATTGAATTAAAATGTCATTGTTCACTTACTGAAGCTTGGTATGTATTGTTTAATATTCATTCTTCATCTTTATTCTTTGGGAAATTACTCTACATTTGTGGACAATATTTTATTTTCTTAAAAGTAGGTAAAGAGGTGCATTCATTAATAGTTCTAAGTTTATCTAGAAACGAAAAAGCGAGGATCCGTATAGCTACCCAACATTAACTTATATTCTTAAAAGTAGGTAAGTTTGTTTACATAGTATTGAAGGATTCAGAGTTTTTAGCAGTTGCTAAACAGATGAAACCATGTCAGAAGACTATATTTATGTTGAGGTCTCTGGTTATCATTACCATCTGTTTTCGTCCTATCTTATTTTTCTCCAGTAGAACAATAAGATATAAGAGGACACTTGTAAATATTTCCGACCCTTGCAAATTTACTGTAGTCCAGGTCATATTATGAGTATAAAACCAAATCTGATCCTAGGAGCTGTTTTCTCACTTGAAAGTGAGTTGAGAGAAGAAAATGAAACCCCTTATTCCAATTCTTGTCTTTGTTTGTGAACATTAGGACGACATACTGTCAAATGTAAACTCTTTTCCTATTATAGTTATTTGTGGAACTCTACATAATCAAGAATAGTTTCCTTTTAAAGAAAATTCAAATGTTGTAAATGAAGCTAAAGTATTTGAAATGAGATAATTAGCATCGGGTGAGAGTAAAAGATTTCCAGCACTTTTTGTTTCATATAATAATCATCAATGTTGTTGTCTGATATTGAGGCTGAGGTATAGGTAATGTATCTTCTAATCACTCATCATTCAAATTATTGACTTGCTCCATCTTATAGTTGGTAAACAGGGAATATGTCAAATAGCAATATTTCAATACCTTAGGCGTGGAAAGTAGAGTGAACTCCTTTATCTATCTGACAGTGATGAAAGCTTCACTGTCTCCCTCATATCTTCTTGCATCATGACAAAATAAATGACAAGTTTACCTCACATTGTTCAGGAATTAGGAGGTCCCCCTTTCCTAGGTTGATCAGTGAGCTTTTCATTGAATTTGTACAGTGAAGATGAAAATAAATGAACTACTCTTTCTTGTCTGTCAAACATGTCTATCAAAAACATGCTTGTAAAAGTGTTAGTCAGGTAATAACCTGCAAGAATGTGTGTCAAGTCAATAATGAACTTATTGTCTTTCCTTTTAAATCTTGAATATTCAGTAGGCATACATCTTTACTGGCCATAGAAAAATATAAAGAGAAAGAGAGAGAGGTGCGGGAAAAGGGTGGGGTAGGGGGGGGGGGTTATTGGGTCTATTACATAGAGCACAACTTTTGTTTGGCCTTTGTGAAACTAAATTTATGCTGATATAACATGGTAATGATAGCAACTCCATGCATTATACAATATGTGAAACTTTGAATCCAGGTACTGTATTGCTTCACTGCTACTGAACATCTTAGGTATTCTCAAGAGTAAACTTTCATAAATGCTGCAAACTTATTATCCCCGTTCATTTCAAACGCTAAATCTTTTGTATAGGCTGTTAAAAAGGGTCGAGATCCAACACCAAGTGAGTTGCATTTGCACGTCCATACACATGGTAATGATGGAAAATGTTTTGTTGCTGAGAAATCTTGAATCGTACATGTAAGATAAATTTTAATAATTTTATTGACTTTACTTTCATATATTTTTTCATTTTGTAAATTGAATGTTCTTCTTAACTCTTCTACAGAAAAAATATCAGGAAATATTACAATAACAAACACAAACTCAATCTGATATTGATCAGTGTAAAGAATTTTATCAAGCCGCGGGAGGAGAAAGGAAAAGAAGAGTATATGGTCTTGGATCTCAAGAAAAATGCTACTACAGGCCAAATCTTCAAGACTCCTTTGGATTTGATGCTACATCGTCAGCAACACCTCCAAATGCTCAATCAACACCGACAGGGAATCTGGATGAGTTAGTGATGTGATTGATTCCTGCACTGACAGATCATATAGTTCCTGTAATCGTTGAGCGGGTACGCGAATTAGTTTCCGTACCTTCGCAGCAACCAAATACTGATCTTACCATCCACCCATTAGATGTGGCACCTACAGTTCCTACATCTTTTACTACTGCTAACATTGATGAGGTTCATGCATTGGGTTCTGATGATGCTCGTAACTCTCCAGCCTCGCATATTTAGCCTACTTTATTTGGACTTTATTGTTAGTCCTTGTGGATTTTTTGTATTTATTAATTAATGATATTGCTATATGCATTATGCTATATATTTTAGACCTTGTTGAATATTTTGTTAGTTTATATTAATATCAGTGACTTTTTATTAAGTGTATTTAATAGCTTTTATGTGATATACTTGAACAGAGTACATTTAAAATAATAAATAAAAAGAATTTAAAAAATCAGCAAAATATTAAAAATAAATTAGTGACGGATCAATACTTTTCGTAGCTAAAATTATCGCATAAATATAAATCTTTTGACGAATTGGAGGCAAAAGATTTTTGTTGCAAAAAGTAGGGACAATCAGTTATAACACGACTAGCGACAGACTATTTCGTCACTATAAGAACAACGATGAATTTTATTATGTATTGGAGCAACGAAAGGCGTCAAAATAGCGACAGAGACAAACTATATAGCGACGGATACTTCCCTCGCTAAGCTTTGCTACAGATATATTTCGTTGCTAGTCCGTTGCTAATCTTGCGACGGTTTGGTATTTTTCGTCGCTAGAAGCTTAGCTACGAGCATTTTAGGGACCAACTTGAATTCGTCGCTAAACAACTGTAGCGACAGAAATTATTGATTTAGCGAAGGAATGCGGCCGTCGCTAAATGTTGTTTTTTTTGTAGTGGTGATATTAAATTTTTATACTAGAATTATACCTTCTTATACCTCATACCAAACGATACCTAAGGATTTCATTTGTTACAATTTTATATGACAAAAGCATAAGCGGCTCGATAATAAAAAAGTGGTTCTTTTGGACTCAAAGAACCAAAATGTGTAGAAAAAAAACTTGATGACCATATTATATATAACACCCTTTTAAAAGGTGCTATACTTTAACGACCGTTTTCCCAGTTAAGTATATCGCCCTTTTAAAAGACGCTATATGTATAAAGTCTTTTCTAAAGGCGCTACATGTACAAAGCCTTTTTGAAAGTCTCTCTATAAATTATGTGTGCCCACCAGTAATTCTTCTAGGCTTAACTGGCTAGTTTAATCAGTTAAAATAGCACGAGCTAGCCAGTTTTCGGACTAGTCATTCAAAAATAGCCACAGTTTGCAAAGTTATTGAAAAATAGTTACTATTTCGCTGCAACAGATACCGGTCCAGCATAATATACTGGAGTTCGGTGCACCTGTGTATAAACTTCCAGCATATTATGTTGAAACTCCAACACGCGAAAGGTTCCAACATAATATACTGGAGATTGGATCACTTGTGTATCAACTTCCAGTATAATATAATGGACCGGTATACTTTGCTGGAACTCCATATTTATCTTTACATGACAAGTGGCTAAATTTTGATGACTTTTGAAACTGTGGCTATTTTTGAATGACCACTTGTAAATCTGGCTATTTTTGAATTTCTCCCGTTTAATTACTACTCCCTCCGTTCACTTTTACTTGGCATGTATACTAAAAATAGATTTTTATTTTTACTTGTCACTTTACGCATATCTGTTTAACCAAAGAATTGGATTCTTTGCCCAAAGCTATTTTAAGAAGAACACGTGTTTCTGATAACCAAAGAATAAGATTATAATAGTAGGCAAACTTGTAAATGGAAAGCAGTAAGATGCACAGGAAGTAAGTATATTGCAATAGTAGTTCGGGATGATCCCTTTACAGGTTATATTTTACTCCCTTATGTAGGGAATTTCCTAATATAACGTCTGCCTTTTTCAGTGATTGAGTATTAATGACTAATAATGACTTCAATGTAACGTTACAATGAATCAACTGTATCTGTTGAGTGAATGTTGCGTAACATATGGATGTCTAATTTGAAGATCTCTGAATCTGCCCTTTATTCTGTCCAAATACACTTTTGACTGTGTCTCTTCATCTTCTAAATTAGGTTGAAGCTTCCGTAGCTAATTAACCCGTGGATGTGATTTGTCGTGCCTCTTTGCCTCGTACCTCTTCTTAGAGTCCCGTCCAGCTGTCGTGTCTTCATTGCTCCACATAGACTACTGAGTCATCAAGATTTATTACACGTGTGAAGCTCTTTTTTTACCAATACATATAGTCGCCCCCACTTACCATATATTTATCAATTAATATTTGGTAAGTGGATACTCATTTATGGCGGGAATATTTTGCCGCCGCTTTACTCGAATCATTGTAGCGTCGCTTGTCACTTCCATTTAATGATTATGCCATGTGGCATTCTTGGGTTGGTTCTGCAATTATTCAGCGCCTTTTAGGGATTTCTTGCGGCTGCACCAGTCACGAAGTGACATCTTCAATTATGTTTTTCACATCATTTTCCTTTTTCTTTATTTTTTGACGGTTGTAGTCAAGTATAATTACCCCCTTTTCCTTTTCTTTCACGAAAAGCTTTTAACTTTCAAACTTTATTTGTAAAGAACTTTTTTATTTGCCTTTGTAGATATGTCTTCTTCAAACCAATCTTAGGGAGTCATAAACGTTGATGAGTTGACACCCTCTTCCGCTCCAACACGGAGTTGGAGGGGTGGTAGACTGAGGATTTTAGGCTCTACTCCTTCGAGAGGTTCTTCATCTTCTTAGATTGTTTCCCCTCCTTATGCTAGGTCTTTAATCTCCCCAAGATCTAGGGTTTCCAGGTCTCTATCCAGGGGTAGAGAACATCACGAACCCCTACGCGAACCACGGATTGATGAAATTATTCCTGCTGAGTTTACCTTCACTGGGGATAGTTAGGTTCTTGTAGACCAGTCGTCATCCCTTGATAGTGTTGATAGGTATCCCACTCTTATCACCAAAGGTTTGATTCCCCTTGTTCGCAGGGAATGTTCTTGGGAGTCTGATTTTCCCATTGTTATTCCGAATAGTAATAAAAGAATAACGTCTTACAAGACGAGGAATTCTTTTGTTTACACGTTCCCTTTTACTCTAGGGTTTAGACCTCCTATTGATCCAGTCATCATCGAATTTTATCGCTTCTTCAACATTTGCTTAGGACAAGTTGGTCCTCTTGTGTGGCGGGTTGTCGTGTGTCTTAGATGTTTAGCTTCTTTAGCCTCGGTTCCTTTTTCCTTCAATCACCTCATTCATCTTTATTCTCCTACCTTATTTCGTCAAGGGGTTTTCACTCTGGCTGCTAGGAGCAAAAGAGTACTAGTAACCCCTGATGACAATAAGGATAGAGGTTGGTACCTTCGGTACGTTGTTGTGCCCACTGCTGGTTTAGTGGGCGAGGAAAATCTTCCCTTCCCTGAGAAGTG